>APFE031544038.1:3346-30252 GCA_000404065.3 Pinus taeda
CGCGGAAGTCCATCTGGCCGCACTGCCCAATATCTGGATCATGATCATCATATCAGTCATTTGAATCTCATCAAAAATATATATTTTTCAAATTGCATTATTATATTTGAAAAATCCAAAAAAATCATAAAATCAAAAAATTCTTACCGATTTCACCCCATGCTGCATCTGGCGGTAATTCTAGGTCTGGATCTCCTCGGAAGTCCAGCCCAGAATAGGGGTAGTCATCGACGGCGATGATCTGTTGATCCCACCAGGTGAAGAAATCATCTTCGAAGGCAGTCCTAGGAACCTCCCCACCCCCCAGACGTTTCATCATATCAGCCCACCGACCCATACGGGGATCGCGTGGGGTGCTGATGGAAACTGCTACCCTAGGCCGAAGTGCGAGAATCCTCTCGAAGAAAAAGGTGCACAAAATGGTAACTAACTCCTTTCTTGTATAACATAAAGATGATTTTCACATAAATCTTTGTCCATATACTGCTGCATTCTTTGGAATTGTTATTTTTGCAGGGCAAAGGAGCGGAAGGGACGTGAAGAAGGGTTTGCACCCTTGAGGAACTACCCAAACGTAGGACCTGAGGTACGTCATTCTCACCTTAGAAATAGTTTTTTCTAGCATAATGGTTGTGTGTGTGCATGTTTCTTGATTTAGACAACTTTCAGTCTGCTAGGGTTCCACCCAAGAGCCTTAGGGGATAAAATCCCGCAACAAAAACCCTTGCAAATCTTCTTCTTGTTAGATTGTCTTCAAATGTTCAGCAGAAAGAGTACATCATCCAAGTGTCAAAGTCAAACTTTGACTTAGACAACATCCAATGTCAATATTCAACATCAAACAATTATTAAAACTAGAGACAAAGTAGAGAGATGTGGTCAACAATGGTCAAATCTGAACTTCCTGTAATCTGCGTGAGTCAACAGCATTGTAATCAGCCCTAACCAGTTAGCGGTCAATGGTCAACATAATGTTTTATGAATTTGGTCAATTTTAGTCAAACTCGGCCTCAAATGTTGATTACAGTCATCCAAAAATAGTCTTAAAAAGTTTAGTCAAAGGAGAGAGATACTCTGTTGTCCAAGTCTACAATTTTTTGCAGTCAAACATGAAAGTCAACTCCAGTCAAACATTCCATATTGCCTTGATTTTAGTACCAGTCAAATTGGCCTCAAGAAATCAACTTTTGCAGGTCAAAGGAGATCAAGTTGTGAGGTCAAATGCAGTCACACTATCCGTTTGAAAAGTCAACACAGAAAAGTCAAGATTGCCTCCAAGATCCTCGCACGTGTGAAGAGAAGAGAGTTGCCCTTTAACTTGTACAAACTAAACAAATGGAGAGAGGAAAGAAAGTTTGTTGTACGATGTCCAAATGAGGCATGAGGGAACTTATATTTATATGCAACTTGAGGGGTTCCATATTATCCTTGAGATGTGTCTTTTGACCCAAGGTCGACCTTTACAATTTTACATCAATGAGAATAAATTAAAAATCCAACTTCAGCTTGTCCAAAATGGGTGATCTTTAGGTGGATTTTGGTCCTCTCAAAGAGAGGAATTTAATGCAACAATTAGCTTCATCAAATGAGTTTTCAAAAGTGGAATTAACCCTAGTTTCATAATTTAACAGTCCCTTTTAACTCCATTCTTATCTTCAACTGGCTTCTTTTTAGGGAGGAAGAAATTCTTCTTAGTTGTAATGGTCTTTTTCCAATCCTCCTTGCCCCACCTAACTCCTAGAGGCATTATTCTTACTCTGTGTTGACAATTTTGGACCCGCCAACATGTTAGGGGATCTCCCCGGTAAGAAGTCCCAATCAGACCCTATACCGTTTGGTGTAGGAGTCCCAACAATGGGTCGTATAGTAATGCCTTGACTGTGGTTTCACACAAGGGCAAGTAAGATGTCCCTATTGGTAGCAAGGGTGTGAAATATGCAATAAGTCAAGGAAGGTGCATGAGTGGTTCTAACACATGCAGGGTGAGGTGAGTGCGCCCCTTGGAAACCTGTCATAGCACGGAGTTAAGAAGGGAACACACAAGCAAAGATGCATCAAAACATGGAAGGAAAGTAAGCTAGCAATCCAAAGTGATGGTTAAACCAATAGCACATTTCAGGAATATTCGTACATACATATATAGAAATAGCTACACATGCATGTGTAAGAAAACAAATACATATATCATTTAGAGTACTAAAGATAGTTGAAATACAATACAACATATGCATGAAACGTGTTGGCTCTATTATATTAAGAAGTGTAAGTTCCAGTCACAAAATACATCCATGTCCAACCACTAGTTCTGAAAGTCGAACGTTACAGCCACAACTGCCTACTCCTCCAAAGAGATATACTAGCTCTGCGTAGTGGAGAAGCCAAGGCTCTTTACAATATTGTACAGGCTTTCTCTAAGATAATCCTATCGGAAGCTTTGCTGACCAAAAACCTATACAATGAGCTGTAACGGACTATTTATAGCAAAGGGTGGGGTGGCCCTTGACATTCCCCTTTGTGACAGTTCAGTTTCCCTCATGACTCTTCATCTTCTCTATGATTGTTACATCCAACTATCGACACTTGAACTTACACTTGACAAGATGCTAAATTACAATGCACATGTACCCATGTGAGACAAAATGGCTTGAGCAAGCCATGCAAGACATCACTATGACTCGAACAACTATTGGAAGAACAGCTCTTCAACATCTTCACAGTGGTCGATAGTAGCAAACTAGTGGCAAGCTCGGTAATCCGCGATGGTGTCCGTGCACTCTAAGGTGACATCTTTCTAGAAACAAACTCTTGCCTCCATAGCATCCGTGTACACTGCTTGGGCTCCTCTGTCCAACTCGTCTGATAGCATGTGCATCACTGTCTTGAGTGTGGTCGGACCAGCAACATACTTTTGCATGGTGTCTGCATTGATTGGCAAGTCTTGGTTGGTGGCTATGCGCATCAACTTGTCAAAGTACGAATCAAGCTCTAGTAAAACCTATGACTTTGTCTTTGCCTAGGTGAGTGTCCTAATAGATGGAATCACATGTGCTTGCACGACAACATCCATACTCTTGAATACACATGCATGGGAAGCCTATAGACTAGTGAGGAGCTGCAAGAGCTCTTCATAGTTCTGAATATGACTCTGGATGTGTGCCTTCATCTCGACCGCTCTGGGCTTCATCATCTTATGCAAGTAAAGCAAGGCTCCCTTGTATCTCATCATCCATGTTTGCATGTAATCAACAGCAACATGCACGTTCGACAAGATACATGCTCTCTTATCACATCGTTGCTTCCACCCGTTGAGATGGACAACTGCCTTATGCACGGTACCAAACTTAGAATACAATGCCCACATGACTATGTCAAGGGACAATACTTCATCCAGTATTTCCTTCTTCAATTATGCTTGGGCAGATGCTGTAACCAATTCTCCTCCCTGCTTGACCGTCTATATCTCCTTAACCATAAGCTCATTCTCATCTATCAGGAAGCGAACACTCAAGATAGTGGATTCGGCATAAGCACTGGTAGCATCGGCCAATGCTGATGGATGTTTGTGCACATCAGACATGATCACTCGTTCCTCAAACTACGCAGGATATGTATGATCATCCGGAGTTGACACTCTGCGAGATTGCACAACTCTATGTTGGGACTCGTCGAATGAGATGTTGTGCATCTCCTCCTCCAGATTGTCTCCTGGGATTTCAATGTCTCCTTGGTCCCTTAGGACTTTCTACTCTTCTGGACACGGTGAAGCTAGTGGGTCGACCTCTTGGTGATGAGGCATAAGGTCAATATCTTGCTCTAACTCTTGTTGCTCCATATCCATATCCATATGTTCAAGTGCTTGCTCTATCTCCTGAGTGAAGTCTTTCTCCTACGATGGTTCACCCTGACTGCCTGATGCCAGCTATTCTGATGAGTCTACCATATGTAAGGGTGCAGTTTCATCTATCTGCACAAGTTGCGCCCCTTGTTGCACTTGTTCCTATAGTTTTTCCTTCTCATGTCTATGCAGCTCATGTTCCCTCTGGAGTTTCTCCTTCAACTCATGAAGCTCCTTCTATTTTCCTCCATTCTTCGTTTCTCTCTCTGACTTCACGTATTTCTCTTATTGCATTGTTTCCTCTTTGCCTCTATTTCCAAAATTACTTTCTGCACAAGTGGGTCTGCTCAAAACTTGCAACTTTTCTGTTCCTCCATGTTGTCGACAATCTTCCTCTTGCCCTTGTCGCGCACTAGTATGTTCACCTCTGTTGTTGCTGCTTCTTGTTATGATCTCAGAGATTCTGCGTCACGCTGCTTCGCTATCTATTCCAAGCGAGGCTGACCTGTTCATTGAGTCTGGAGGATTTGTAACAATATCTCCATCGGTCTTCCTCCGCCTAATGACATGCCCCATGGATCCAATTAAATTATACTCTTGCACAGTAATCTTTCAAAACACAATGCAGGTCATACAAATTATAACTTTAGAGGTCGAATGGATATTTCTTCATCTTCTCTACTTCGACATATGCATTCTTGAAACTGTGTATCTCGTATAACCCAATCCGCAACGGAAGAGCGAGCCAAGGTGCGTTCTTCTTCTGGTGCAGCCTAGCTATCAATCCTGCCAAGATGTGATATGATACTTCTTACATGATGAGCTTGTCCAAGGCAAACTTTAGTAGAACACGCGGAGGCTTCTCTACGTTGTACATCCGTATGAAGATGTCTGATGGTGAGGCATACCAATCGGCTATGTCGATCAGTGCCTCCATTGCTACCTTCGACATGCAGGGTGGATCCTGTTCAAATATCATCTTGTAAACCGGGGTGACAAAATGATCGGACAGTTCCGTGATAGCTCCTCTGAAGCTGCATTCGGAAAACATCTTACAATAAGTGTTCATAGAGGTTTCTACCGGTGTGCATGCCCTCTTCGAGCCTGGGAACTCCTGACGGGCACAAATTGCATCCAAGATGTAGGTGGACATGTAGATTACTTCTTGCATACCTTTGGGCAATTATCAAGGCCTTGTTACCTGTTCCTTCAGCTGGTGAGCCAACATGTCAGACTAGTTGCATGCTTTGCCTTCTCTGGCTAGTTGGTCCAATGCAATCATCGAACTCTGTGGGAAGCTTTCCTTGCTTTCTTAGCCATACAGTTGACATGCAAAGATGAACAAGTATTGATACACCTTCCGCAGTATCTTCGTCTGGTAGACCTGGTTGGGTGTCATCCTAAATTTACTTGGATCCTTCACCCAATTCTTCAAAATGTCTCTGAAGTTTTCATTGTTGTTGGGTATGTTGAAGGGATTCTCCATGGAAATCGCGGGCTTCGACATCTGATACATCTCATCATTATCTCGTGCCCTGAAGGTAACAATCTTTGTCCTGTTGACACTGCTCAATGTCATCATCTAAGGATCAGCGTGCGAGACGATCCAATGTATCATGTTCGCGCATGGAAGCATGGGATACCTGCATGCAATCCGATACAAGTCGGACTTGTGGATGTTCACATAGACCTGGCAGTCTTTGAGTTCTTCCCCAAATGTGCCTACAAATGCATCATTGACCTCTTGAAATTTGAGCTTGATGTCCTTGTCTACAATAAGCTTGGTATCTTCATAAATCAACAAACTTGTAGACACTCACTCAACTACTGCTCCAATTGCACTTTTTTCAGTGTCCTTTAATCATGCTCTCTTGGAGGCCATTGATCTTGAATTGCTAAGAGGTGAAAGAACACCTACTAGATCTGGAGACAAAGCGACATGCATGGGAAGAAATATGTTAGTTATAACCTAAGCAAACTTGAGGAACGACATGCAACATACCTAGGGATTAATTGGCAAGCATTGCACAATTTTTCCTGGGAGGTTGGGTTACTGGCTGCCAAAACTACGCAAAAGGTAGTTTGAGTTGTTTGGGGAGGTTGGTCGGCTGCTAGAATTGCGCAATGCACAATCCAGGCTGGCCTACTGGAACTGCGCAATGCGTAATTTCAGTTGGTAGTGGTTGCAGACCCAGTGACTTCATTGCGTAATTTTGTGGGCCAGTAGTCACTGTCCCTCAAAATTGTGCAATGCAAGACTGGAGGACAGTCACTGGGCAAAAATGCGCATTTTTTGAGAGGAAGACAAAGCCTTCCCTCTCAAGATTGCGCAATGATGTATATTTGAGGCAGAGTCTAGGTCAAGGCTGCCTAGACTCGCCGATGGGAAACTGAAAAGAAAATGTGAATGTGAATGCATGGTGATTCTAAGTGAAAGTAGGAGTGAATGATCGTGCATGAAAATAGTGAATCAAATATTCAAAAAATGGAACAACATGCATGTGGGTGAAGCGAATCTCTGAATCAGCGACTGTTCGTGCAAAACAGTTTTGTGCATTCGACACCAGTGAGATGCTAACAAAAACTGAAACGGTGCTAGTACAAGCTAGTATGCATGTAAATGACAACAAGCATTCATAGAAATCAAGCAAACATCGCTCACACAAGCCAAAACACAAAAAGCAACAGAAATGCTGCAAAAAACAAGTTAAGACGACATACCTGTGAATAGCTGGGTTAGATGTGTTGAAGACTCCTGGATGGGTTGTGGGATGTCAGAGCTCCAAGATCGATGTGAATAAGTGAGCTCTGAAGTGTCGAATAAATAATTTTTAGGCTCATGACATGCATGCCACAAATCTAGGAAAAAGTGACACTTGGAGGAAATATTCTAAAACGATCTTTGCATGTAACCTCCAGCTGCTAAAAATAGCTCCCTCAAATGTAGGGATGCTTTTTGCATGTTGTTTTTCGCTATTCCGAGAAAAAACAACCCATGCATGCAAGTCAAGTTTTCTTGATACCGGGTGGAACCGGTCAACTCAATGGCACATGCAACAGCCTGCTCAGTTTAGGGGAAAAAATGCATATTTTTGGGATGGAGATGGGTTGGCTGCCCAGAAGGTTTGTGCAATTTCTAGGCTGAGCAGATGACTGCTACCTATAATTGCACAATTTTCTTAGCGAAGCTTGACAGGCAGGTTTGCGCAATTCGAGAGCCCAACAGGCTGCTAGATAGAATTTCGCAATTTCTGGAGGGAAGGTTGGTTCCCCTCTAGAATTACGCAATTACTTAAGGTAGTTGTTCAGCCTACAGCTGGACCAATTCCGAAGAAATAGCCTGTGAATGGGGTGCAACAAGCTCTCATGCATAGGCTGGCAGTCTACTAGAAAATCACTAAAGCTTGTGTACTTCACAAGGCAAGGCATGTTGCTGAGGAAGGTTGGTAGGGAGGCTCCAAAACGATGCTATGGAAAATTTTTGGAGGGTGGTTATAGCCGCTACAACACTCTGCTAATGATTTTTGCATTCAAATGGATGGAAAGTCCTCTTACAACAATGGTGGCATTATCTTCCCCTTGAGAGTGAAGCGTTATGGAAAATTCTTGGGTTATTTCATCATCATAGCCCTTAAGCTTCTCAAAGAACCTCATATAGTGGTGGCCTATGAAGATCTTGTGAAAATTCCAAAACTGGAATCCCTTCTGCAGCAACTGATGATATTTCTCCTATCTGTTAGATTCCTTTAAACAAATTACTTGCAGTTTCCTATGGAAAATATCGAAATACATACACTGCAACCTGCACTTAATTTAATATAATACAGAAACAATAAACTGAGCAAGAAGGAAAATAAAACACAATGGCATAGTTATTTTTGGACATATGTCCCTGGAAAAACCCAATGTGGGAAAATCGGTGCAACAAGTCTGAGGGTTTTATTATTAAGCAGAAGTTATTTCTGAATACAAACTCTAGATGCCTTTTTGGCAATCTAGTAGAAATAATATCACTCGGCAAAGAAATTAGTAAGATTACCTCACTCTATACTACAAGTCCCGAATGATCCGACAGTTGAACCAACGAGTCCCCGGCTACCTCTACACTGCCCCTACATAGTCACTACGTGGACCTGTGTCACTGCCTTTGAGGGACTACACAACCACTCTGATGGATCAATTTTCTCTCAAGAGCTTCGACTTCAGCCCTCCCAACTTAAAACATCAATCCCCCAACAAAATTTCAGACTTCTGCTTGGAAGGCAATGTGCTACTTTGTGTTAGCCCTTCCTGGATCTGTGTCACCCTCACTAGGCACTATGTTGCCTCCTCTATGTCTTTCTCTACCTCTCTGTTTCATATTCTTGGCTCCAGAGAATATTTTCTAGCAAAATCTATCTCTTCCCCTCTCTGCGTGATCACCGTGAAATCACTTTATTGCTCTCTGGCTTAATAATTTGATTTGATTGGTCAAATCTCGGTGTGTTTTCCAAATGACCCCAAGACTCCTTAAATAACCTTCTTGTTGACATCCAACAGCCTAGATTAGAAGCTAATCAATGGCTAAGTTCATTTCTACTTCTTGGCGGGAAGTCTACGAATAAAAAATTATCATTGTGCTTCTCATTTCTTTTCTAATGTCTTTCATCCCAGCCATGCCTGTTGAAAAATACGTCCCACCAATGCTTTCCTCACACTGAGGCTTTGCACTGCTCCCTCTAGCTTGGAAATATTTTGATCTAGAATTCTTTCCTCTCTGTCAACTCAATTAGAGAGAGACTTTCCTCGAAAATTCAGTCTTCCTCGCCTGGAATACATAATCCCTCTAGGGATTTGAACTACTACCTCCTGCATCTATTCGACCTCCTTCTCTGCACAGCTCTAGGTTCTCTAGCACTTCTCTTCTTGTTTCACCTGCACTGCTCCGATACCATGTGAAAATTCCAAAACCGAAATTCCTACAGCAATTGATGATATTTCTCCTATTTGTTAGATTCCTTTAAACAAACTACTTGCAGTTTCCTACGACAAATATCGAAATAAAGACACTGCAACCTTCACTTAATTTAATATAATACGAAAACAACTAGTTGAGAAAGAAAGAAAATACAACACAATGATACAGTTATTTTTAGACAAACGTCCCCGAAAAAACCCAATGTGGGAAATCCGATGCAGCAGATCTAAGGATTTTTATTATTAAGCAAAAATTATTTTTGAATACAAACTCTAGATGCCTTGTTGGCAATCCAGTACATAGAATATCACTCGCCAGAATAAATTAGTGAGATTACCTCACTCTACACTGGAAATCTTGGTTGATCCAGCAACTAAACAAATGAGTCACCAGCTACCTCTGTGCTTCTCCTATGCAATCACTATGTGGGCCTGCGTCACTGCCTTTGAGGCACTACATCACCTCTTTGTTGGATCAATTTTCTCTTAGGAGCTTCGACTTCAACCCTCCCATCTTAGAACTTCAAGCCCCCAACAAAATTTTGGACTTCTGCTTGTAAGGCACTGCGCTGCTCTGCATGAGCCATTCCTGGCTCTACATCACCCTCACTAGGCACTACGCTGCTTCCTCTACATCTTTCTCTACCTCTCTGTTGCATACTCTTGGCCCTAGAGAATATTCTTCAGCCAAAACTATCTTTGCCCCTCTCTGCATGATCACCACAAAATCACTACGTTTCTCTTTGGGTCAGCAATTCAATCTGATTGATCAACTCTCAGTGTGTTTTCCAAATGACCCTTGAGCCTCCTTAAATAATCTTCTCGTTGACATTCAACGGCCTAGATTAGAAGCTAATCAATGGCTAAGATCATTTCTGATTGATCCTCTTCCTCTTCTAGAAGTTACACCCACAGTTAGATTAATACCCATTGATTATTTTAATTTCCTAAGTTTAGACTTAGGGACCCATTAAAAATAATTAATTATTTTAATAAAACTATCTCCAGGTGGAATTTCCCAAAACGCTCTCTGGGTTCTTTGGAATACATGTGCCCAAGCCTCCCTGCAAAATTTGACACTTAGATCACATCTGATGCTACCATAAATAAACAAATCTATGTGATAGGAGGATGTTATTGGATTCTTTTTTAGTTTGTGGGCTCCCTTCTATTGAAACCCCCTCCCATGTTTTCTACTATTTCTTCCTATAGTTTTTCCAAAGAACTTTCTATCAATTTCCAGTTTCTAAGTGGTTTAGGGTTGCAAAACAAAGGTAAGAGGGGTGGTGTTCTTTTTCTGACTAGAGTGAGGAAAATTACATTCCAAATTCCAAGAAAATTAACTTCAATGATACCTCACTCCCCTCATATGAAAAAAGGTTTTTGAAGAAAAGAATTAAATCTATAAGGGTTTGCTACAAGATATTTGTACAAGCAAAATTTATCCAAATTATCTTACTTTTTGTGCATGGAAGGTGAGGAAAATGCGCTACTTACCCTTCCCTATGATATTTCTTCATGGTTGTGGGGATTTGGAGGAAAATTCTCATCAATTCTAACCTTCTTTCACCTCTCGGCCTGATCCTGTAGCATTGTCTACAATCCTATAGAAATTTACTCTAGTCCGGTAGAAACTACTTATGATTTAGTAGCACCTGTTATTCAACCCTATAGCTTATCTATAGCACCCTATAGACACTTGGTCGTAGATAGCTCAACTCTCATCATCTTAGTGGGCCTCTCTTATCATTTTAGGAATGAGCTTCTCATTTCAAATGAGATTTGGGCATGTACTTTTATTTCCTCTTATGGTAATGGGCTCAGTGTGCTATGTGAGTTGCCCCCCACCTACCATCTATGTATTCCTTATTATAAATCGTTGGCCCCACTCCTCATAATTATCACCCTCTATTTTTTTCCTTTTTCTACATTGCATGGATGAGTGAGTTAATTTCACTTTAATTGTTTGAGGGTGGTCAAGTCTGTTGGCCACTTCCAGCCTATAAAAACACATTCCTCGCACACTAAAAACATTTTTGAGCTACCATGCACTTAAAGGAAGAGGTGAGGAGTGTCATAATTGTGCCTACTTGATGGTCTCGGGTTGCTTCGATGCCTACATGTTGCTTTGAGAGAGTGATTGATTTGTTGGTCTCTAGAAGTGTTATTTTCCATGTTAGTTGCTTCATGCTCTAGTTCTTATTTTGAATTAAATATTTTTGTAGGTAGTTTGTAATAGGTGCCTGACTGGGTGAAGTTTGTTGATGTAGGTTCTTCAAATGGTGGATCAATCTATTGTTGTTGGAGATGAATAGTGACCCTGTTGCAGCTCCTCAAGAGTTTTGTGGCTTCCCAATATCACAGAGTTGGTCTTCAATGATTCAGGATGACTAAGTATTCATTCTAATGTTGTCAATTGTTTCACACTATGGTTTTGTACGATTTGTGCAGGCTACTATAGGATTGGATTCTTTCCTATGAAAATCACACAAACCATTCCAAGGTCACAATAGCCTTCATGAAATGCATTCAAAAGCTCTCATAATTCATGGTGAGCTCGTGGATAGGGAATAGAAACTTTGGTGGTGGTTAAAATTGTGGAAGAAGGTGTGAAAATGGATTTTTTTCACGGAAAAAAGATTGATTTTTGGATCAATAAGTGGCTAAATGGTGTGGAGGATGGATTATGGTGGTGTGGTGGACTTATTTTTTCATTCCCCAAAAGAAAGCATAAAATTTGAACCCTTTATCTGTGTCAATCACAATCTTGTAGCAATTCTTGTCAATCCTATAGTAGTTCGGGACAATCATGTAGCACTTCAGGATTGAGGTAGAATTGAGTGAGATGGGTGGCTTCATGATGGAGGATCTTGGGGAGATGGATGGAATGATGAATGACATGCAGATTTCTATCTTGGAAGGTGGAGAAGTGGAAAATGGAGACTAATTCATGTGAATGTTCTCCCCTACAAAAACTTGTTAGCAAAACTAATGCAAGGGCTCCCTTGCTTCTCCTTTGTTTTATATTCCTTGTTCATTTTTCTCTTCTTCTTTTTTTGTTTTTTTTCTCTCTTTTTTTTGAGACTTGCAGGATGCCTCAAAGGAGGTTTTCAACCTATAGGCATGTCATGCCTCAAAGGAGGTTTTCACTTGGGGATCCTTTCATTTATTTTCTTTGTATTTGTTTTGCTCTTTGGGATGCCTCATGAAGGTTTTCAACCCTAGAGTCGACCTTAGGTGCCTCATAGAGGTTTTCACCTAAGCCTTTTTTTTTCTTTCTATTGTTGCTCATAGGCTGAATGAACAGAGAGTTGTGATATCCAAAATGAAATTCATCTCCTTGCTTATTGAGTTGGTAAAGTCATCCTTTGACAAAGGCTTTGTATACATTTTTAACCTATAACCATTAACAAGCAAAGCAATGCCTTCTTCATCAATTGCTTTTATTTCGACAAATCCATTCTCATAAAAAAATTCTACTAGATAAAGATCTAGAAACCTTGTCATCATTTTCCCTTTGAAATATTTGAACCTGGAATAATACAGAATGACCCAATCACCCTCTTAGAAGGCTCTTTTCCTAATGTTTTTATCATATCAAATATTAGACTAGCTCAGTGTGCATGAGAGCCTACAATCTAAACTCATCCAAACCATTGAGTTGGAGCATCCTTTCTTGCTAAGATGCAGTGATATCTAAATCTAATTGTGTTTTCATCCTCAAGGTGTTGTATTCAAACTCAATGGAAAACAAGGCCTTCTTTCCATAAACTAGCTCAAATGGGGTGAATTAAGTGGTGGTTTTCCAAGTGGTATTATAGGCCCAAGTGGCCTCTACAAGTCAGTCTACCCAATATTTCCTGCTACTACTGACGACTTTAGTCAAAATGTTCTCCAAGGTTCTATTTATGACCTCCACCCCCCCCCCCATTTTCTTAAGGGTGATAGGCAGTGGATTTCCTATGTTTGATATCGTGTTTCTCCATGACTCCTTCAATCAAATTTGAGGTAAAATGAGATCTTTGATCAGTGACCAAATTACTCGAAAATCCAAACTTGTAGAAGATGTTGTATCTTAAAACTTATGCCACTTTATTCTCGGTTGCTACCTTTACTACCCCTTGCTTCAACCCACTTTGTCAAGTAATCAATGCACACAATGATATATCTCTTTTGTCCATATGGGAGATCAATTGGCCCAATGAAATCCATGCCCCGTTTCTCAAATGTCTCTAGAGTCACTTGAGGTTGCAAGGGCATTTCATCCTTGGGTTTAGGCTTTCCCATCCTTTGGCACTCATCACATCTATCGATGTAACTTTTGGCATCTTGGTGCAAAGTAGGTCAGTAGTAGCCATCTTGTAGAAATTTGAAGGTTGTCCTCCTAGAAGAAAAATGGCCTCCATAGTGCCCATCATGGCATGTTGAGAGGATGTCAAATACCTCCTCCTCGCTCACACATCTTCTAAAAATATTATCTCACCCCAATTTGAAGGGATTTCCCCCAATTTAGGTGAAAGGGGCACTTTTTTCTAACAATTTTGCTCTTATTCTTAAACGATATATTAAGAGGGAACATCCTAGCAACCAAGTAATTTTCTATATCAACAAACCAAGGAGACAACATCGAGATATAAAAAAGGTGTTCATCTGAAAGTTGATCATCTATCGTCTCCTCGTTTCCTACAAGCAATGGTAGTCTAGACAAAAAATCTGCAACCATATTTTCTTTCCCTAGCTTTTCAACAATGGTTAGATCAAATTGTTGTAATAATAACAACCATCTAATGATTCAAGTATTGACATCTAGTCTATTCACTAAATATTTAATGGTTGCATGATCAGTATGAGCAAATACTTAATGGTATAATGCTAAAACTTATTCAAAGAGTGCACCATGGCTAAAATTTCTTTTTCAGTAATTGTACAATTAAGTTCAGCTTTGGAGAGGTTCTTACTGATGAAATATATGGCATAGGGAAATTTGTCGTCCATTTTTCTTAAAGTTTCTCCTACAACTTTATATGATGCATCTGTGTGGATGTGGAATGGAAAAGCCCAATTAGGGCCTCTAAGAATTTGTGAAGTGGTCAACTTCTCTTTCAGTTCTTGAAATGCCTCTTGACATCTATTTGTCCAACAACAGTCAAAATATTTAGCCAAAAATACAAACAGAGGTGAAACCAACTTACTAAAGACCTTAATGAATCTTTTGTAATATCTAGATATCTCAATAAAACTTCTGACATCCCTTTTATTTTTAGGGATATGGACCCTTTTGATAATGGAAACCTTATTGAGGTCAACTTGGATGCCTTCCTTAGAAACAAAGTGACCGAGGACAACACCTGCATTCATCAAGAATTAACATTTTTCAGGACTTTGTGAAAGATTCATTTTAATGGACTTCTTTAAGATTTTACATAGATTAGAAAGAGCTTCCTTGAAGCCATCTCCATAAGGGATGAATTTGACCGAGGACAACACCTGCATTCAACAAGAATTAACACTTTTTAGGACTCAGTGAAAGATTCATTTTAATGGACTTCTTTAAGATTTTACATAGATTAGAAAGAGCTTCCTTGAAGTCATCTCCATAAGGGATGAATTCATCCATGTAGATGTAACACCCTCCTCCCACACTAACCCAATTTCACTAGTCCACAGGGGTAAATATGTGACGAAGATTTACTATGATATGACTCAACCTCCTAGGTACAATTAAGAAAGTAGAATCGTCCAACCAAAACTTTACTGACCTTCCTCAGGAGCTACAGGGCCCCCAAGAGCTAACCAACCACTCCATGTACCCAAACCCTGATGTAACTTGTTTTTTCACTGACCTAGGCTACCAGTCACATGCATAACAAGAAAAGTCAGCAATTATAAGCCTCCAGTCACATGGATAACCCTGCCTCCCAATCACTATAGCCTAATTTACTAATTTCTATCTCTATGACCCTGAGATCTGAGGCACTTTTTTATGGCTAGGATCTAGACCTCTGCCCAGAACTTGATAGAAATTTCTAGAATGATAAGATGAATTAAGACCAAGATATATACACAAAACTTAGACGAAAACTTGACCTAACATGGCCTAACCATGATATAAATTCCATCAAACACATTGTGAACATGTAATCTAAAGGTCATATCTACATATCTGAACATAAAGGTCTCATACTTATCTAACAATCATCAAGAAGGTCGGATGCCCTCTCACAAAAGCTTCAATAACATCAATTAGGTCATGCATTCAATAACCATTCATTTACTAATCAAAACATGATGAGAACCATATCTAAAGTATGTCATAAAACTATGCTTATAACCATCATATAACCAGAATAATAAAATGATAAAACATCCATTAATGCCACATAATAACAAGTATAAATACTCATAAAATACAAGAGGAAAATATATTTTATTAACATATGCAAAAGCCAACCAAGTCAGGTACTTCCATGTACCGCCTGACCATAGATTGGGTTGAACCAAATATTTCTTTCAGCCAATCACCCCCTTGCCATAATCCAAGCATGAATGTGGGACTCACAACAAAACAACTAGGGCTTCCTTAGGATTTATTGCATGTCCCGCCATTATTGGTCAAGGTATTTCTAGTCCTGAAACCCTCATCTATACAACCATGCTTTTCTGCAATCTTGTCATTACCGATCAAGAGATTGCTAGGCCAGACAATAAACATACACTACCAGGCTTTACCGCAATCTCGTCAAAACCAGTTATGGTATCACTAGGCCCTAAACAAGCATGGATGCCTCCACATTTCTTCACCAATACCTTGAGGAATTTTCTTGTCTCCACCCTCAGGTTGTGTTGTGTATCCCACCATTATTGGTCAAGGGATTCCTAAGTCCTTGGAAATTTTCCTGAGACCACCTCACCTGGTTCCAAAACCATCCAGCAATCCAGGTCAACCAAATGAAATAACCCCATCACATCATGGCTATTTTGAAATGGAAAGGTAAAATTGAAATCGTTGTCACACCAAGAAAATCCCATGCTAGTGACAACGAGAGAACAAAATACATACATGCATGTACCATGCATGCCAAAACTAGCAACAAAAACATACATGCAACTCGATACCTGCAAGAAATCTCGATGTAGCCACTTGATCCAACTCTTCCTTGCTTGATCTTTTCTTCACTTTGATTTCTTATCCTTCCTTTGCCTTTCTCTAATTCTAGCCACTTGATCCAACTCTTCCTTTCTTCATCTTTTCTTCCCTTTGATTTCTTATCCTTCCTTTTCCTTCCTTTCTCTAATGCTAGAGTTCTCCAAGAATGCTCTAAGTGTGTAAGAGTATGAGAGAATAGAGAGAATAAAGAGAGAGCTCCAAAACTGAACTCATAAAAGGTTGTATTGACAAAAGTTGTGAATTGATCCCCATAAGACTTTTTTATCATTAAGACCTTTATTCCCTTCAATTTCCATTATTTTTCCTTCAATTTCCCCCTCACATGCAACCTGTGACCTTTCAACTTCCTCTTCTCCTATTTTCCATTATTTTCGTAAATAAATGCCAATTAATGTCTCTTTGCCTTCTACAATTTCCCCTTAGCCATAATAAACCAAATGAACACCAACTATGATGTTTTTTGCAACATTCAAGTTGGAATATGTGTCCCATGACCTTGGTCTTTATTTTGCCTTTATTAAGTTTATTACATGGACTTTTAACTCGGGGTTGTTACAGACCCCTTCCCCTTACGAGAACATCGTCCTCAGTGTTCAATGACACCTACAACCAACAAGACCTCTAAAAACAAAAAACACTGCCTGTGGAGCTTTATAACTTAACTCGATGTAGTATTTACAATGAATACCCTGCTAAATAGTAAACCAACATGACAAACATGATTACATGACAACCATACCGCTTATTGGAGCTTTATAACTGAGCTCGTTGTGGTATTTACAATAACAACCATACATAAATATGTACATATACCAAAATTCATTTTCCTTCACCAGCAAATAACGAAGGATACATAGCTTGCATCTGATTAGCCAGCTCCCATGTAGCTTCAGCGGGCCCAAAGTGCTTCCACTACACTTTAACTTGTTTGATTTCTCGGTTCTAGAGCATGATTTGTTTCCGCTACAAAAAGCATTGAGGTTCCAACTGGAATTCTCCTTCTAGCTCCACCTGCAATACAGACCAATCAATTACATGATCAACATCCTTTACATATAATTTAAGAAATGAAACATGGAAAAAATCATGGACTTTCATTGTCAGAGGAAGTGCAAGTTTATAGGCCAGTGGTCCAATCCTCTCGAGGATCTTGAAAGGTTCGCAATACGTGTTGCCAACTTCACACATGACCAAATCCTCAAGGAGCTCTTCTTGGGATTGATGTGCAAGTACACATGTTCCCCAACCTAAAACTCCTTAAACAACTTGTATTAATTTTCATAACTCTTTTTATGTTTTATGTTTCATTTAGATTCTTCTTGATCACATGCATCTCTTGTTCCATCTCTGCCAACATGTTCGGTCCAATCAGTAACTTGTTCACTAGGTCACTCTAGCTGATAGGAGTATTACAACTCCGCCCATATAGTGCCTCAAACAGACTCATCCTCAGTGACTCCTAATACCCATTGTTGTAAGAAAACTCTACCAGTGGAAGATACTCTTCCCACTTTCATTGTTGATGCATAAAATACATTCTCAACATGTCCTCCAAGATCTTGTTGACCATCTCTGTTTATCCATCTATCTTCGGATGATAATTTGTGTTGAAGGCCAACTTTGTACCCAAACTTGTAAATAACTCCTTCCAAAACCTATAAGTGAACTTAGAATCTATGTCTGACACAATATTCTTAGGAATACCATGCAATCTCATTATCTCCCTAACTAAGACTCATGCTACCTCACCAGTTGAATAAGTAGACTTAATTAGAATAAAATGAGATACCTTCGTCAACCTGTCAACCACAACCATGATGGAATCATGTTGTCTAGATGTCCTCGGCAGACTTGTAATGAAGTCCATGGGAATGACCTCCCATTTCCACTCTAGAATCAAAATCAATTGTAGTATACCACCTGGATGCTTACATTTTGCTTTTACCTATTGACAATCCAAGCACCTAGCCACAAAATCTCCAACCACTTTCTTTAGATTCAACCAATAGTAGAATTTCCTCACCATTATCAATGTCTTCTGATATCCTAGGTGACTTGAATATGACTTAACATGAAATTCCCTCAAGGTAAGCTTCTTGAGTTCATTGTTGTCTAGCACATAGATCCTTTCCCTAAATCTCACCAAACCATCTATCATAAGATGATGATTTACATTATGTTCACTTGTACTCTTCTCGTGTAACCTATGCCTAAGCTTTGTGTACTTGTAATCCTTTTGTCTTTCCTGTAAGATTTGATCCTATAAATATGTCCTATATGAGCTCATAGTTACTATTTGATTCACTTGTATTCTTCTGCTAAGAGCATCTGCAACAATGTTCTCCTTACCCTTGATGTACCTGATCTCAAAGCCAAACTCACTAATCATGGCCAACCATCTAGTTTGCCTGACATTCATATTCGGTTGTTCAAACAAGTACCTCATCCCACTATGATCACTCATCAGAATGAATCTCCTGTTAAGAAGATAATGCCTCCATATCTTCAATGCATGAATGATCACTTCCAACTCAAGATCATGTGTCACATAGTTCCTCTCATGCTCATTCATTTTGCTTGACTTGTAGCACCACCTATCCCTCCTACATGAAGACTCCACCAAGTCCTCTCTTTAAAAGCATCTATACACAACACAAACTGTTTATTCAAATCTGCAATTTAGAAATGGAATATTTGTAAGCAACTACTTCAACTAGTCAAAACTCATCCTTGTGTGAAGCTCATTCTTTTTTCATGTACCAAGTTCGTCATTCAACCTCTATCTCCATTTTTCCACTTTGTTTTGCCTATATTCTTATATAGTTTGATTGGGTAAATTGGGCGGGCGTTTAATCGAGCAGTCCAACGCTCACTCCATCCCATCATGCTAGAAACCACAAAATTACTCAAGTCGACTTATTCGACTGAGGTGTGCTCATTCCAGGTAGGAATTCCATATTTAGGTTGACTTTTTTTGTGCTTGGGCATGCCAATTCTAGGCAAGCATGTTTACTTGTTCCATGGTTGGGCACATTTATTACGGGCGCGCTCATTCCACCTCGGGTGCATTCAATTGGGTGCACTCGTTCTACTTGAGCATCTTGAGTCCACTTCAAAAAGGTCATGCCAAACCACGGGCCAAGGTAAGGGCACACCTTGGATCGACTCAAACGTCTCTCATGCCACCTTTATCGTCTCGGGTGATAGCATTTCACGCATAGGTGCCAAATTTCGAGCACTCTTTGTCTCCTTGTGCCATAACACCCAAAATATCACAAATATGATCAAAAAATGTGTGATGATGCTCTTGCCTCACAAATCATCTTGTTTGGATCATTTCTCTTGTGGGAATTAAAGCTCAAGGCACTTACATCCAGGGATCTGTGATGACTAGTCACCATCCTCATATGAGGAAAAGGAGATGTTAGCAGATGTTTTGGCTAGAATAGTCAGCTTGTGATCTATACTATCAATTTCATCCTCCAACTTTGCCATTTTGATTGAATTTTCTTGTTGCATGTCTGCACAATTAAACACCGATTGCTTACATACACCAAGAAAATCGTGACTTGGTAGAAGTCCCTATATCAGAGATCTAGTCATAAGCAGTAGCATTTACATGGGGATCATGGATGAAGTGTCAGTCATGTCACATTTCGGCTTCCACCTGTATAATTTCTACTGGACCAGTTCAAGAATGATTTCTTAATATTGAGCTATGGAGTCACGAGCTTGGGCTTAAGCGTGAAGCTAGGAGGTGAAGGCAACATGGAAATCTATTTGGGTAGAGACAAATGAGCACCCTGGCCTTCCCCCTCTACGTCCAGTAGTTGGTCTACATTGAGGCATGGTTGTATGAAAGAACAAGGTGAACACTGGAGGGAATGGAACACAAGAGTCATAAGTGGAGAGGAGGGATGACTAGGTGTGAGAGAGATTGAGGTAAGACAAGGACAAACTAGTAGAGGTAGCTGACGAGACTGTAGGAAGGTGACGTGGAAAATCTAAAAGGGGAGAATAGTTGGAAACTTGTCTAGAGTGGTAATGGAGTGCCTAGAATAGGACCTAGGTAAGCTCGAGATATACGAAATCTGAGGTGGAAAGGGAGAGACAGACAATTCAAAGTAAAGAATAGAAAGAACAAGAGGAGAATATACACTAGGAGAGGGTGATGATCAACAAAAGAAGGTAGGGCACCAAAGAAGGAACCTTGTCATAAAACCGAAAATGGGAATATGCACCTAAAAACTAGCAAACCCACAATTTAATAAACCTTTGTGAAAAGTGATAGACAAGAAATGGAGTCGAATTGAGAGAGTTGTTACCAAATGTGGAGAGATGCCCATAGAGAGGTTGATTTCGAGTACTCTGATGGAGATTGGTGAGGATAATCTTGTGTATATAAACACGGCTCCACCAATTCTCAGCATGATCAACTTTGAGAGTAATGCATGCTTTGGACTATGGATTATTACCAATGCCAAGGAACTAAGCATTGACGGGTCAATGATTTTGAAGCCAAAAGTAGTAATTTCACTTGTATGAGAGATTCCAAGACATGAATTGAGCTAAGAATGACAGGAAAGTTTACTTTTACATGAGTTTCGAGAACCATATAGATTTTTAATGGAAGTTTCCATGGTGGGCTTACTGTATGCATAATGATAGCATAAATCCAGAGAAAAATACCATTCCAATTATGGTTCAAGTATGGAAAGGAGCCACTACGAGTGCCAACTAAAATCTCTTGTAATCCCTTGTGCCTTCCTCAAAGCTTGAGTGATGTTCCCTCTCATGCAAATTTTGAGCCATTAACAGTGGTTTGACTAGAGCGCATGCAATGCGCGAGGTAGGTGGGAGGCACAACCCCCTTTCAATTGTGATATCATCTTATGAATAAAAAGAAAAATTTACATATAGCAAAATTTCACCCTATACCAATTTTTGGGAAATTTTGAATTGCTTTATTTTGCATGGATATCGTTTCAATTAATGGCAATAAATAAATTTAAAAAGAAATTGTTTGTCAATATACAAACCAAAATTATATGATAATTGTTGTTAGGAATTAAAAAAAGTCATAAAGTGTTGCATATAGGATACTAGTTTGACGTTTTT
Organism: Pinus taeda; assembly: GCA_000404065.3. Taxonomy (NCBI): domain Eukaryota; kingdom Viridiplantae; phylum Streptophyta; class Pinopsida; order Pinales; family Pinaceae; genus Pinus; species Pinus taeda. Next base: position 24,424 of record APFE031544038.1, read on the forward strand.
TTTATATGCACGTATGAATTGGAATATGTGTAACACCTTTTAAGATGTGTTAGAGGATGCATGTCATTTAAGTGATATTTGATGGAGATAAAATAAAAAGACATTGATTTCATTATTTTTGCGTCGAGAGGTGCTCTATAGCCCAATATGGGGGGGCAATGTTATAGTGGCCTAAATGTTTGTAAACATTAAAAATCACGCATATTTTTTATTCTAAGATAAAAAGGGAGTTTGGAACAAAAAAAATTGAAACACGTGGAATTTTGAATTGGCATAAAGGTTTAGGGCAAAATTATGAAATTTTGAATTTTGAATGTTGCTACTATTGACTAAAAACCCCATCATTATTTTCTTTGTTTATGGTTTATAATATCATCTTGCGATAACCATGAATTTAGTAATATTGTTGGGTTCCTCTTTTGACGAAAATATTCATAACATGCTTCACTTATTATCCCTGCGATCATTCTGTTATGGCCACAAATTTATTTATTCAATTGTCTCAAATGGGTGGTGTTGTATCACATTAAAAAAAAATCGAAGTACACATCTTGCCTTGCGAACAATTTTCTGGAGGGTAAAATTTTGCCATGTGTATTGCCATTACATTATGTTGAACCTTAAATCAATCTTATCTTAGAGGTACAACTAAATTATTATTTTTGGATAAATATGATCATTTACAGGTTCCCACCCATTTTTACTATATGCCACAAATATTGCATTAGGGTATGTCTTCTACTAAATTTATATAAGTTTAAGTTAGCTTATATTAAATCAACCTGGATCCCTTCACGATTGTTTAGATTAAAATATGATTTATTATTATCTCCTATATTATAGGAGAATGATTAAAGGAAAATATATGACCCCAAATTACCAAGAATGGATTAATTTAATTTAATTGTACTTTATTGTGAAGTAATTATTAGGCAAAGAGGGGTAGATTGTACAGTTTAGTATCAAAAAAAAGTATAATTAATTTAAAATAAAATAACACATACTCTTTAAATAAATAAATAAATTATTTATTTTTATATTTTTATTCATTACTATTACTTATTTTCTTAATATTATCTGTATTTTAAAAAAAACGAATAATAATAATAATAATAGTGATAATATAATAATAATAAATTAACTAAAGTTTTTAATAATTTATAGATTGATATATACATAAATAATTTACGTTTAATACCAAAATAATAAACTAAGATAGAAGAGAAATATATCATGTTCATACACAGAGAAAACTAAGAACTATATTTATATTATACAAGTTGAAAATATGGCCATTATAGGATTTATCTATGTCTTTGATGGAGAAATATGGGCATTCATGAGAGGGTTTTATAAAATATTGACATTTTTTATATTCAAGATTCATGTTTTTCTCAATAAATAGTTCAAGATTCATGTATTTGTTATCTATTTTGTTGGAGTAGTAGATATTAATTTCTAATTTTATCTGATTAATTGTATTACATGTATTGATTTCAGTGTAGATCCTAAGTTATAATTATATTTAATTAGTTGCACTACATGTATTGATTTTAATGTAGATGTTAATTTCTAATCCTATCTTACTTATTGTACTAGATGCATTGATTTTAGTGTAGGTGTTAATTTTGATTAATTGCACTAATGCATTGATCTCTATGTGAATGTTAATTTCTAATCCTATTTTATTAAATGCACTTATGCATTTATTTAACTGTATACATAAAGTAATTATTGACAAGATGCATTGATTTATTTATTGCAGTAATTGACGTAACCATGCCCTCTCATAATAACCACGTGGATGATGTGCATTTTTTTTATTTAATTCAAGAGAGAAAAAAACAGTGACTTTATATTATAGAAAATGTTTACATGTAGCATACATATATCCTTCATATACCCACATACCCATCAATATATTGCCCACATCTATACTACTATCAAAAACTCTATATTGATATTGTTGCCCAACTAATAATCTAAAATATATACAGAACATATTAATGTCCAAGTACCCAAAATTGATCATCTAAACATATCTCCTAAAACATACCAATGCAAACATCCACTTTTAATGTTCATTCCAAATATATATGCTCTCTCAAAAACAAAATTGCACTAAATGTTGATAATATAATTAATAACACAAATCCCATATTAGCAGATATCAAAAATATTGTAATATAACACTATCCCTAGAACATGTCATTGCGATAAGTGAAGAAATATATACTCCCTGGTGGTTTGATGTATTCTTCTTTTGATAACATGTCAACGAATAAATTATGTCCCAGTACAAATGAGATAATGTCAAATCCCAAAAATCATCCATAATCAGCAAGATTCTCTTCATCCAATTTATGAGCTTGGTGGGTCCAAAATAAGTTCGACCCCAAACCCATTCTATAATCACCTTTGAGTCTCCATACACCATCAAAGTATTGATGGAGATCCACCTAGCACAGTACATAACTCCCCACAATACAATGATCTCATCACAGGTATTAAAAGCCATCCCACAATTCCACATAAAGTGATAGTAATAACCCAGATTGATGACTATATATGCCCCACTTCCACATTTTCCATTGTTGGGTGCCCAATCGAAGAATCCCACAGTAAACTTGTTTCAAATGTTTTTGTGTTGGATGTGTCTCTCTAACCTCTATGTATCAGCTAGACCAAATTCATTGAAGCATGCAACAATCAATATGCAACTCCACTTGATGTCCATACATGGATCATTAAAGATACTATCATTTTTGCAGTGCCAAATGCCCCAAAAAATAAATAAAGGAAGTGTGCTCCAAGTCTTGTAACTCGGAAACCAATCCTATAGGCAAGCATCAATAGAATTGTTGTTTCGTGTTGCAAGCATCTTAATGATATCGAGCACCCTCGCCCATATGGATGACGCAAATGGGAATTTTAAAAAAAGATGCACCACATCCTCACATGTGAAGACACACATGACACATCCCCCTTGCCCATTGAAACCTTGTTTGTGTAAATTATCCCATGTCAAAATATTATTCCTCCATAACAACCAATCAAGGCACTTGAGTTTTAGAGGGCAGTTCCATTTTCAAATTTTTTGAATATACCTAGGAGTCTTAAAATGATGTTGGGCAGAGGTAATATAGCTATATGCCTCTTTTACTCTAGAAATATTTTGATAATGTAACTTTTATGTGCAACACAATGATCTTGGAAATCAACTTATAGACGACATTACATAGAGAAATCAACAATAGTCCAGGAATTTTTTTTCCTGTGCAACTTAAGGAATTAGTGCAATAAAAGTATAATTAATTGTGCTAGATATTTTTCACATAGTTTGTGATTCCTCCACCATAAGAAGTAGGTTTGGTCCCATAATATCCTTGAAGTGGAGAAACAATTCCACTGTCCATTCACCTGGACCTGGAATTGTATCCTTTGCAAAAAAAAAATTAAAACCACTGCCACTTCCTCAATCGTAATTGGCCTCCCAATATTTAGATTTTCATCTGCATTAACATGTTTGGATATGTATCTCAAATATCCAATTAATTCACAATATCCACATTGGCCCAATATCTATACATCTTCCTGAAATACCTTGAAGGATACCATATGTTGACCTCTTTCATCAAACAACCCCCATATGGTGTTCTTCCTCTGTCTGTTTGTCACATATTGATAATAGAACTCTGTGTTTTTATTCCCAGTCGTCAACCATATTGCACGACTCTTTAGTCATCATGCTTTCTAATGTAACTTTAATATCTCATGTTTGTGACCCTCAAGGGCCAGAATTAATTCCTTATGAGCCTCCGAGAATAAATTCAATGAAGATGGATCAGATAAGTCCATAATTCTCTTATCAATGTCCTTCAATTTCATTATATGGTTCCATTTTTTTCCCCTTTCCCAAACCTTGACAATCCACTTTATATCAAAGAGCTTTCTTCCAACCACTTCCATCTTAGATATATCCATATCATTGACGGGAAAATGACTAAAAATCTTGAACCAGTTTTATAAATTCCTCGTCTTTCAACTAAGTATAGTTGAATTTATAAGAAAGACATCTCCATGCACAATCCCCCCACCACTATAAAAAGAACTAGTTCTTGATCAAATAAACCCACAGCGAACCCATGATCTCATAACACCAAGTTGTTCCACCGAGTTCTCATGAACCAAATATCGGTCTAACCCACAGAGATAACCCATGATCTCATAACACCAAGTTTTTCCACCTGGTTCTCATGAACTAGATATCGATCTAATCTCTTTGCAATACTCGTTGAAATAGATTGACTATTCTTCCATGTAGGAGCAAGTGGATCAAGTAAAATGTCCACTAGATGGTTTTGCCCTAAAAGATCTCTAAAAAAAATACCCATAAGATACTTTCCATTTGATCCCATTAATGTGAGGTACTTTGATCCTCTAGCATACCTAGATAGTAAAATCCCTGATATCAGCCTAATCTCTTTGCAATACTCCCTGAACTAGATCGACTATGCTTTCATATAGGGGCAAGTGGATCAAGTAGAATATTGACTAGATGGTTTTGCCTTAAAATATTTCTAAAAAAAACTACCTATAAAATACTTTCCATTTGATCTTATTAATGTGGGATACTTTGATCCTCTAACATACCTAGATAGTAAAATCAATCCCATTAATGTGGGATACTTTGATCCTCTAGCATACCTAAATAGTAAAATCCCTATAGGATACTTTCCATTTGATCCCATTAATGTGAGATACTTTGATCTTCTAACATATGTGGATAGTAAAATCAATACTTTCCATTTGATCCCATTAATGTGAGATACTTTGATCTTCTAATACCTGGATAGTAAAATCGATCTCATTAATGTGGGATACTTTAAATCAATCACATTAATGTGGGATACTTTGATCTTCTAACATACCTGAATAATAAAATCGATACTTTCCATTTGATCCCATTAATGTGAGATACTTTGATCTTCTAACATACCTAGATAGTAAAATCAATCCCATTAATGTGGGATACTTTGATCCTCTAGCATACCTAGATAGTAAAAATCCCTATAGGATACTTTAAATCGATCACATTAATGTGGAATACTTTGATCCTCTAGCATACCTAGATAGTAAAAATCCCTATAAGATACTTTCCATTTGATCCCATTAATGTGGGATATCCTCTAGCAAACCTAGATAGTAAAATCGATCCTATTAATGTGAGATACTTTGATCCTCTAACATACTTAGATAGATAGTAAAAATCCCTATAGAATACTTTCCATTTGATACCTCTAGCATACCTAAATAGTAAAATCAATCTTATTAACATAAAATAATAAGATACTCTAGCATACCTAAATAGTAAAATCCCTGCAAAATTTTATATGCCAAAACTCTTATCATACCTAGATATTTCTCCCATTATCCCATAACACAACATACAGCACCAACTCCACTGGCGCATGGCTCCTTGCTTTCATTGCTCTCTATATACTCTCCCCATCGAATTATGAACTAAGGATTATCATGAGATCGATGTGGGATAAAGGTTTTAAAGGATGATAACGCACGCAAGTCACTTTGCCACTTTGCCACGCGGTCTGGCTACAATTTATTTCAAACACGAATTACTGCGCAAAGGTTAAGGGATGTCACCCCTAATTAGCCGAGTTACTAAGATAGACCGCGCCGTAAGTATTCGATTCTTCCACGATTACAGATTTATTTTCAAAACTAATTTTGGTTGCTTTTGCTGGCAGGGTTTTCAGGGGAATGCTTTATTGGGTTTTGTACCTTGTTTTTGGGGCAATTTATGCAGGA
>APFE031544051.1:0-11948 GCA_000404065.3 Pinus taeda
CATGTTTTTTGGACGCGATGGTTTTCCGTCCATGGTTTTGGACGCGATGGTTTTTCGGTCCATGGTATTAGATGCTTCGGCATGCATAAATATGTATTGTAACATTGAAAGGAACATAATGAAAAATCAAGCTGGTAGTCTCGGTTTTTGGATCCAGTGGGAAATCTCTGTGTATATGTGTTTTATGTGTTATGCTCTCGCATTTTTATTTTTCATGTGATTTAGAATTCGTATGCAGGTAATTTTTGTACGGGGTGGAAGACGTTTATAGGGGTTTAGTACAGTATATTAAGGAGGGTTGCCTAATCGCAATGCTAGTAGATGGAGATCCCAATGAATATCCATTTTGGTTTGCTAAGGTTATAAAGGTCATTATAGAAAATAAAGATGTTGCAAGTGTTGAACTACATTGGTATGCCACAAATACACACCCATTCAATGGTGTGTGCAAACCAGAGATGGTAGTTGATAAGAAATTGGCGGAAAGAGAAAAAGAAAGGGTATTGTAGATGGTGTTGGACCCACCAACATGTAAGGGGATCTCCCCTGTAAGAAGTCCCAATTAGACCTCAGACCGTTTGGTGTAGGAGTCCCAACAGTGGGTTGTAGAGCAATGCCTTGACCACAATGTCGCATAAAGGCAAGTAAGATAACTCTGTCAGTAGCAAGGGTGTGGCTGCTGCAGTGAGTCAAGGAAGGTGTTTGGGAGGTTCTAACATAGGTGGCTTGAGATGAGGCTGAAGGTGAGTTCCAGGTTGAAAGGGATCAATCCCAGCTTGGCTAGCAACACACAACACATAGGACATACACAACTTCCAGTAGAGCAGTCCACATGCAGTAATCAAAACATACAAGGTAAGATAACACGTACAACACTCACAGATCAATCTGAACGAGTGCAATGGTTGTTACACCAAGGTTCATGTGAAAGGTCTATCTGATGTATGATAGAGTAGTCAACATGGACGGGACAATATTAACAGCATATACAACATGTTTCCATTAATAGATTATGCATTACAACAAATGAATCAGTTCAGATGTAGAACACAGGTTAAAGCAACATGCATTAGAAGTGTTAAAGATCAGTCTTACAACAGATACAATACATATGTGAAAATGTATTGGCTCTTATTATATAAAGAAGTGTAAGCTGCCATCATACAATACATCCATGTAAACCCACTAGCCCAAACAGTGGAGCGTTATAGCCACATCTACCTGCTCCTCCAAAGAGATGAACCAACTCCGTGCAGTGGAGAAGCCAAGGTGCATTACACTACTGTCCAAGCTCTTTCCAAGATAGTCTTATTAGAAGCTTGGCTCACCAAAAAGCCTCTATAATGAGTTATGAGAGACTATTTATAGCAAAGGGTGGGGTGATCCTTGACATTCCCCTTTGTGATAGTTCAACTACCCTCATGACTCTTCACCTACTCTATGACTGTTACATCCAACTATTGACACTTTATTTACACTTGACATGACCCAACATTACAATGCACATGTACTCATGTGAGACAACATGGCTTGAGCAAGCCTTGAAAGACATCACTGACACTTGGTCCGCTGTGATGAGACCAAATCTTTGACATGCTTGTGATAGTGAAGGTGGTGAGCTAATGCCAACCTTGGTTGTCCATGATGGTGTGCATGCACCTCATTTTGACATCTTGATGAAGTGAACTCTTTCCTCCATTGCAACCAGTGCATTGATTTGGCTCCTTCATCCAACTCGTCTCCTAACATGTGCATGGTCTTCTTGGGTGCGGCTAAAACAAAAATACACTGATGCATAGTGTCCGTGCTAATCTTCAAGTACGTGCTGGTTGACATGCACATCAACTTGCCGAAGTACATGTTCAACTCCAATTGGACTTGCTTCTTATCTTCACCTTGATGAGTGTGTTGAATGGGTTGAACTACATGCGTGCACACACTGACATGCATGCTACTAAATTGCTTGGATGTGATCAACAAAAATGCTCACCATGTGTGCTCCATGTCAGCTGTTGGGATGGATATTTAACTTGTATGGGTGCAGTTTCATTTGTGAGTGCATGTTGTGCACACTGCTATTCCTGTTCCTGCTACAACTCATTCATCTATCTATGCAGCTTCATGTTCTTCTTGGGTTGCTGCTTTAGCACATGCAACTCCTTCTCTATTCCATTCTCTGTCTTCACATGATCATCATGTCACATCGTCACCGCATAGCTTGAGTCTCCAAAGTTGTTTTCATTATCCGTGGATCTACTTGATCTTGCAACTTTGTTCTGCCTCTGTGTTGTTAACAACCTTCATCTTGCATTCATTGCATCCGCTACATTTGTTGTATTCACCACGATTGATATGATGCCTTCAGCTACTGTTCATGATGTTGCTTACTGTGATATGTTGATGTTCTTGTCTACGAACAAATTCTTATCTTCATAAGTAGGCAAGCTCATAGACATTTGATCGACTGCATCTCCAAGTGTACTCTGAACTATGTCTTCGACTCTGCTCTCTTGGAAACCATTGTACCTGCAATGCTGAGAGGCAGATGAACACTTGCAATACTTGGACACATGGCAACACTCAAGGTAAGCAATTTGTCAGTCGAAAAACAAAATGAAATTGAGAAGCGACTTACAACATACTTGTGTGATTGATCATGAAGGTTGCGTAATTTGAGGAGGGAGGTCAAGAGACCGACTGCCAAGACTGCACAAGGCACAGTTTAGATTACATGGAGACTGACTGACTGCTAGAATTGTTCAATGCACAGTCCACTCTCGTTGCTGACTGTTAGGATTGCGCAATGTGTAATCTTAGCTGGCAATTTTTGTAGCCTCAGTGACTACATTGCACAATTTTCTTGGCCAGTAGTCGTTGTCCCTCAGGATTGTGTAAAGCAATCCTGGGGAATAGCTGCTGGCTGGAAATGTGCATTTTTGGAGAGGAAGGAAAATCCTTCCCTCTCAGGATCGCGTAATGCTATCTTGGTGAGACAGATTCTAGGCCAAGGCTACCCAGACTTGCTGATGGGCAACTGAAATTGAACGTGAGTGCGAATGCATGCTAATACTGAGTGTAAGAATAAGCAAATTATCATGCATGAAAATGATGAATAATAGATTCAGAAAATGGAACAACATGCATGTGAGTGAGGCGACTCGCCGAATTGGCAGTCGTTCACAAAAAACAGTTTCATGCATGCGGCAGTAGTGAGATGTTGAAGAAAATTGAAACAATGCTAGGACAAGCTAATATACATGTAAACAAAAACAAGCGTTCAAAGAAATCAAGCAAAAAATACTCATACAAGCGAAAACAAAAAAAGCAACAGAAACGAAACACAAGGCATGGGAAGCGGGCTTACCCCAAAACAACTGAGCTGAATGTGACGACTGCTTCTAGATGTGATGTGGGATGTCAAAGATACAAGATTGATGTGAGGAATGAGCATTGTAGTGTCTGGTTGATGAGTTTTGATAACATTGAGGTTGTGACATACATGCCACAAATCTAGGGAAAGCAACACTTGGTGGGAGGTTTCTGAAATGATCCTTGCATGTAACCTCCAACTGCTAAACATAGATCCTTGAAACAAGGGATGTCTTTGCATGCTACCTTGGGAGAAGCAACATATGCGTGCAAGTGAGTTTTGCTCAGTCCCAGAGGGATTCGGTCAACTCAGCTGCACATGCAAGAGAGTACTCGACTTCTGGTGAAAAATACACATTTTTGGCTGGAAGCTAGGCTGGTTGCCCAGGAGATTTGCCCAATTTTTGGGCAGAGTAGCTGCTTGCTGGGGAAAATTGTGTAATTTCCGTTGGGAGTGTTGACTGGCAGAATTGCACAATCTTGGAGCCCAGCAAGCTGCCAGATAGGATTGTGCAATTTCTAGAGGGAAGGCTAGTTTCCCTCCGGAAATACACAATTTTCTTGGGTAAGCTGCTCAACCTGCAGCTGGACCAAGTCCAGGTGAACACCTTGTAAGGGGAATGGATCAAGCTATGATCAATAGGCTGCCTTTGTTCAAGCAAAATACTGAAGCTTGTGTACCTGATGAAGCAAGGCAAGCTACTGTGAAGGTTGCAAGGAAGGCTCCAAAACGAAGCTAAGGCAAAATTTTGGAGGGTGGTTGTAGCTGCTACAATAGGTACAAATATAAATTGTCACCACAAAGACCTCTTAAAATTGGAGGATGTTGACATGTTTATGACTTAAAATTAACAAAGAGAGGAACTCTTCACTTCAAGATGATAAAAATTCTGAAGAGGTTGTTACTAGAAGGAACAATGTTGAGATGGGAGTCTGCTGAAAACAGTCATAGATCCAGAAGAATTTTGAAACTTGAAATGGTGGGCATGCATGTGGACTCAAATGAGGCACTAGTTGATGAAATAGAAGAATATGTAACATCTTCATTTGCATCCAATCATTCATCTGAAGATGTGAATTCTGATGGTGTGCAAGAAAATATGAGTGATTTTGAATAATTGTATAAGACAGTTTATATAACTCATGTTTGCATCATATCTTGAAATAAAAATTTGGATTTCCATATGGTGTTAAATGAAGTTATGAGTCATTTTTATGTTTGTTGGATTATATGTTTTAATTATGATGATTTTTATTGTTTAGAATATCTACAATGCAACAATAAATTAGAGATATAATTTATGTTGCATTCAATCTACAAGTATTGACATTTTGATTAATTTAGTCATGTAATTTGTTCATAATGTCATGGTTTAAATGTGTTGAAAACTTAGAGTTTTTTAATTCTATCGTTGATAAATTTCCAATTTTTTTTTGTATCTTTAATATTATGGTTGAAAACAATTAGAATTTTAGCGATCTTTAGTGTCATGTTATTATATGTGTAACAACATGGATGAAAACTGATAGAATTTTAGTGTGTTTTGGATCCCATTATTTTAATTTTATCATGATTAATAAAAAATGATGAAATTATACTTGGAAAAGAAAAAATTTATTCTACCAAAAACATTAGTGTTTTTTCCTAAAAAACAATTGTTTTTTGCACAAAAAAAAATTGGTTTTACTGCCATATTTTAAATCTGTTGAAAATTAACCCTAAAAAAAAACATCGTTCTAGTATACACACTTTTCATTTTTAGCATTGTTTTTCATGTTTTTTTGGTGTTTTTTGGCTAGAGTTCTCATTTTGAGTTTATAGTTCCCGTTTCAAAGTTTACATTGTTTTATTTTCATTCTGTTTGTAAGCATATTTCAGTATTTTGATATTAATGAAATGAAGTGTTATTTCCGCTACATCTCTGTATTTATGGTTATATCTATAATTTGTTGCATTTTTATTTAAGTTTAGATTAGTGGCATCACGACAGCCTACTCTTTCTCTATTTTTCTTTGCATGTCCCCAACGAGGTCAGGGTATAAGGAGTTAGGGATGGAATTGCTTGAACCTTTGTAAGACCTGCCTCACAAATGCTGACGGCCTCCCATGGTGGAAGAAAAGAAAGATGAGGGGACAGGAGATTGTTTCAAAGTATTTCTCGAGGAATCTCTCGAGTGACGAAGGAACGCGATGATGGATAAATTTGCCTAGATCCTCTGATAACTACCCACAAGTGACACATCTTGATCCCACAACAACTTTGGAGGCACTACTCCTTTTAAGGTACAATTTAACTTTTATATTCCCATATTTGAGGGCCATATAGATGCAGATGTCGTAGATAAATGGTTGAATATGTTGAAAGGATATTTTTTAGTTCATGACTTTTCCAATTGCGAAAATATTACTTTTGCACTTCTCAAGGCCACCCACACATCAAGAACTGGTGGGAAACCTACTGTGAACAAAAGGACAAGAGGGAATACTCATTATTTTTCAGCCACACCCACTTGGGATTCTTTTTTAGATGCCATCAAGGAACAATATTAACCTATCGAGAGCTATGAATATAGATACATAAAATGGACGATGCTACGGGAGGGAAGGGACCAAGATGGAGTTCCTGGACATCTCCTTGCTTGACATGACAAACCGATATGCTTTCAATATTGAAATGGTTACTCCAAACCACAGAGAAAAATCCAAATCCAAGGCAGGGCAACCCAGGATAACCCACTAAAGCTGCAAACACAGAAAAAAACCACAAAGATAAATAAGGACACAAGAAAATTGTGTGAGTTCCATAAGAACTCCATTCACAAGAGAAGTGAGTGTCAGGCCAAGCAATCACTAGTGGCTGAGCAGAAGGCTTCTGATTCATATGCATGTTCCGACTCTGAGTCGAAACCCGACAAGGGGAATGACAAAGGGAAGCATATCATTGATGCAGACCGCAGTGCCACCGTGGCCACCACCAAGATCCAAAAGAATTAGCCTAAAGATCTAGAGGAGGGGGAACACCTCTTCCACTCACAAATGTGGGTGAAGCGTTATCTGTTGCAGTTCATTGTCGACAATGGTAGCCAAAAGAACCTAATTTTAGTAAAGATCATGAAGCGGCTAGGTCTATCGATGACAATACATCCACATCCACATCTGTGTCATCCAGCGGTGTTGCCTTCCCTACAGCATCAAGCCCTTGACGGATGAGGTAATGTTCGATGTTCCTCCTCTTGAAGTTTGTGATGTATTATTAAGACAACCATACCTATGGAAGTGACATGTTGTATGTGGGTCTAGACCTCTCTCTATGATTATTACTATGGGAAATAAGTTGTATAGGATATTGGAGGTAGCCTGTTGAGCCTCAAACCTGCACCTTCCTATACACCCTCTTAGCCTTCTTTCTCCACTCACTCCACTCATCCAGTGGTTAAATCATTGCATTATAGTTTAAAAAGGACTGTTTATATGGTTTTCTGACTATACTTATGACTATTGTTTGGTTTAGTTTTCTTGTTCATGCAGCTGCGGAAACTTGTCAGTTTCCGCAGCTAGCACAGGTTTCCGCAGCCAGCACAGGATTCCGCAGCTATTTTGTTAAAAGCTGTGCTCCAGGTGTCCTCTGAAGAAACGATCTACGTGGGCAAGCTCCAGGTGGCAGATACATGGAACGTGTCTCTTCAAATCGGCCAAATCATCCATGAGACGCCGTGGTCAACCAAAGTCAAAGACAAGGCCAGCCAAAGAGTTCAGCGGTGGCACGTCACTGTTTTGGGCACGTGAATGATACGTGGCATAGTTCTCAGCTCACGAAGGCACCAGCACACCTGGAGATCGTTCCTGAAACATGAATCTAACATCCAACCACTCCGAAGATTTAAGAAACATGATGATAGTTACACTAGATCTCGGCTGAAGAGATCTACGTGTCTTTAGTCACACAGTTAATAGCGTAGAAGTTGTTAGTTAGCTTTAGTATTTTGGCATTATAAATAATGCATCATTGAACACTATTGGAAGCTTTTTGATATGTATAAGCCTTGAATTGTTTATGTAATTCCGCGCTGCTGGTTATCTTATCACCCTACTGTTTTATATGATGTTGTTTTAATACATGAGAAGACTTTTCTGAAGTTAGCCATGTGATTATTTGATTGGCTGAAGTGGCAGAGGGCCCCTGCACGCTGAAGCCTTGTAAAGTGTTCATTTAGTTTCATTATGTTTTTGTTTTTATCATTAGCTTGTACATAATATGTTGTTTTATATTTCTGTTGTTCATATCTTCACCTTTATTTTCTTAGAGTTGTAAACTGATCAGTGCTTTTTTGCAGGTTTTCTTAGGCAGCCCGGGCAATTTTTCAATCTTTTTGATAACTTTTGGCATATGAGATCATCTTCTCCTTCCTGCTAACTTTCATTTTTTTGAAGTTTAAAATCAGCATTGTCCCTTTTAAGTTATGGTTTGCTTGTTTATTTTTCTGCTACTTCGATATCATACTGCTCATCAATTTATGGTTTCTTTCTGTGGTCAAATGACTATATCAGCTAGAAATCAGAATATTACTAACTGTAGTGTGATTTAGTTGTCATATTGCTTACTCATGGTTGCTTTCCATAAGGTAGATTGAGCTGAATGGTAAAGGACTAGAAGAGTTCAAGTAGTGTGATTAGTTTCTTTTACGCAATTTACATTTAGATATCATATTGCTTAACTTGTTCATGATTACGTCCCCAAGGTAGATTGAGCTGAAGGATAAAGGATTTGAAGAATTCAAATAGTGTGATTAGTTTCTTTTATGCAATTTACTTTCTTGAACAATTAAATATCATATTGCTTAACTTGTTTATGATTACTTCCCACCAGGTAGATTGAGCTGAAGGGAAAATGATCTAAAAAGTTAGAGTAGTGTGAATTAGCTGCTTTGCTTTAAGTTTGAGTTGTTTTTCAAGTTTTTGCTTTCTTTTCATTTTCAGCAGCAAGGATACTGGGCCATTGTCATTAGTTCACTATTTGATGCATTTATTTTCTCTTAAGAATTGATTTCATTGTAGTTGTTGTAAAGATTTCTTTTAAGCACTTTCAAGTTTAGAAACCATCACCGCTCACACTCCATACTTAACTTTCATTCTCACCATCACACATTAGGGAAAGATAAATCCAAAAACAAATTAAAGTAAGAAAAAGGTTAACTAAGCACATATGGTGCACCACACTTCATCAGTTTATGATACCCGGATTGATAATTTACGTAGAGCAATTTAAGACGTTAAATTGACTAGACATTTTTGGCGCCGTTGCCGGGGAAGTGTAATTAGGAGACCTTATTTCTTACATCTAAAAAAAAATTAATAATTCTTGAGTATGCTCTCCTCTTGCACTTTGTGTGATCTGGAGGATTAGAAAAATGATTGTTAAGTAAAAAAAAAAATAAAAAAAAAAATTAATAATTCTTGAGTATGCTCTCCTCCTGCACTTTGTGTGATCTAGAGGATCAGAAAAAGAATTGTTATGTTAAAAAAAAGAGACAAAATAAACTTCATCATTTCAATTGATTCAAAAAAAAAAAAAAATGAAAAAAAAAATGAAACTCAACTGCTTTGATAGGTTCAAATTGTCCAAAATTGTCTGGTTATGGTTTGTAGTGGTCTTCAAAACACTGTATCCTGTTTTAATAAGGTCTTGCAACTTAGCTACGGAAAGTGTCATGATTCTGCAGCTAGTTGAGAATTCCGCAGTTGTTTCAAGGTTTAGCAAGTTACAAGCGTCCAATGAAGAAATCGACCACATGGGCATCTCCAGAATTGTTCCGACATGGATCCTATCCTAGTCACCCCACTGAGATTGATGAAAAACCAGCCTAAGACCTCAGTTAAAGTCCTATTTTAGCATGTTTTTCTTGAAGTATTTGCTGCCTGAAATTGAAAATCATTAATCCTTTTTATAAAATTTTACAATTTCAGAGAAGAAAAAAAAGAAAAGAAAAACAATCTATGGTTATCTTCAATCCTAGCTTCCACTGTGGCTTTAATAAAAAAATATGCCTCCCTGGTCAAGCTTTGGCCTGAAACAAACCTGCAAGAACATTTGTTTAAAAAAAAAAAAAATAAATAAATAAAAAAAATAAAAATAAAAATAAAAATAAAAAAATTACGTTTCATACAATAAAACAATCTTTGCATTTCTTGAATTTTAAGCTTAGGAGTAGACTTTGTAAGAAATCAATATCAGTTTTTGAAGGGGCTTAGCTTACATTTCCATAATTTGGGATGTTTCGGCAATGGAATATGGAAAGGAAGAGGTAATGTCGTGACATCAGTAAATCCTTCTAATAACCAGCCAATAGCAACGGTAGTTGAAGCCTCTATTGAAGAGTACAAAGATCGCTTGAGAGCCTGTGTTGAAGCTCATAAATTATGGATGCAAACTCCTGCTCCACAGAGAGGTGAAATTGTAAGGTAGATTGGGGATGTTTTGAGATCAAAATTGGATCTACTTGGTAGACTTGTATCATTGGAGATGGGCAAAATCCTCGTAGAGTGGATAGGAGAGGTTCAAGAATCTATTGACATGTATGAGAATGCATAGAGTCGTACCATCCAACCACTAATTCGAAAATTCTACAGGCCGAATGCAGAACAGTGAAACTCAGAAAAAAATGCAAAACTCAGAAAAATGTCAAATTTAAAACGTTTGATTTGCCCAAATGGTAGTGAATTTGAAGAAAATAAAACATGGTTTTTTTTTCCAGCTAGGTCAATCAAATAACCCAGAAACCGTTTGAAGATATTTGTGGCGGTCTGGGAGAAATCGTTGGTTCTTTAGAGCCCATTTTTGATTGTCGCGTGTGAAAAAAATCAGTGTTTTTTAACAGTTGCGGCCATATTTTGATTTCCTTGAGAAATTTGCTCAGATTGGATTTCCTTGGTGGCCAGGTCATCCACCGTGTCACTGAATATGAGGAACAAAGATTTTTATTAAATGAACAGAGAACAATTCAAACACGGCACGCTTTGGTTGTTTGAGGTAACACATCTTCCGCCACCCGTCTAATCCTATTCCATTTTTAACTCAGACTCGCCCACGTCTCCCACCAAGCCTCAGAACTCTGTCTTTTACTCATACTTCATTATGCCAAGGTGGATGCCGTGGTTTGTTTGGTTGAATCTGTGAATGGTTTCTTCAGACAGTTTCATGTTACATATGTGGACGCTATGTCAAACCTTCTCCATTCCCTGCTAACACAACTATTATCACTTCACATGCTTTTGCTGAAAAAGTAAATTCGTCAACACCTTTCACTTTCTTTTGGCTGATGGTATAAACTATAAATGTCACACACAAACAGTTTGAATCTATGTTCAATCGATTTGTATTATATGAATATCAAAAGGCATGCGATGATATAAAATCCGTCAGCACACGAAAAAAAAATGCAGCAAAAGAGTAAGTACCTTGGTTTTCTCTATATGCCACTATAATTCATAGAGTTCCTACATGCAGAAAATGAAGAAAATAACTTAAAACTAATGGTTGACTGTTGCAGCCATTTTCTGCAGCTGAATCAACTTTCCGCAGCTAGCTCAACTTTCCGCAGCTATTTTGTTAAACTCTAGATTGCAGGTGTCATCAACCAAAACAAGCCACATGGGTAGCTAGGGAAATGTCAGTACATGGATGGTGTCCTATTCATTTGGTCCAATTTGATGAAAAAGATCCTGGTCAAAGGGAAGTCAAATTGTGTGTTATCACTAAGTCGCCACACTAAGTCGCCACACTAAGTCGCTGCATGTCAAGAAAAAATAATAATTTTGAATCAATAAAATGAATACGTTTTTGCTCACTTTTCTGAAGGTATTGATCAATTTTGTACTGATGATAAAAAAATGAATGGCTAACTTTGTATCCAAGATTTTTAGCTACAGAACCGTGCACATTCCACAGCTAAAGTCCAATTCCGCTGCCAGAAAAATCTCATTGTTCAAATCAGCCTATCTTTCTCATACAAAATCAGATTTTGATGATTTAAGTATCGTTGGAAAGATCTCAACAAGATCTATACAATGAGAAATCTATCATTAGAGTTTGAAATAGCAAATAATGAAATAAATTGCTGAAAACAAGCAAAATTCAACTTGGGGCACCAATTCCAAAGTAGGTATAAATTCTTTTGCTTTTTCCTTTGAGAACTTGTTTCATTAATACAAATTCTTAGTTTTGTGTGTAAATATCATAACTAGAGAGATTGATCACCTCTCTCCTTTGATAACCTTACATTCCATTGCAGAAGAAGTATTAGTTTTTTTGCAGGTTCCAGGAGGAAGGACAAATGACTACAAAAGAATAGTGTCTCCCTAAGAGACCAATTTGTTTCATAAGAGGATGATCAGCAACAAAGAGGAAATATGTTGATGCAAAATCAGATCCAAACACCTGAAAAACTTTCAGATACTATTTTCTCCATCACATCCGTCCATCACATCCATATTTCATAATAACCCATTCATCTCATTTTCCTCCATATTTTCCATTTACATTCACATACACTTTCCATCCCTTTTTGTCCATTCATAACCC
>APFE031544063.1:0-11656 GCA_000404065.3 Pinus taeda
TGAGTATGAAGAGATTTTAAAATATGAATGTGAATAAAGTGTATAGGAAGTGAATGCTGGTTTCTTTTAGGAAATGAGGGAAATGACTAGTATTATAAATGCAGATGAGGGTTTTGATAATGCAATGGATGTAGTGGAGGAATAGAAAATGGGGGTTAGGGTTTGGGAATAGGGTATAGGATTAGGGTTTGGTAAATGGGAGTAGGGTTTGGGAGGTGAGTGTTGATGATTTTGGGAAAGGGAAAGGGATTCAAGGAAAATAGTTTAAGGGAATAGGGTATAGGATTATAATCTAAGGGAATAGAAATAGTAGCAAACAATACCCTTTGCAAATCTATGAGACAATTTTGAGGATAGATAGGGTTTAGTTTTTAAGACATGGAAATCACCACAACTAATGAAAAACCCCTTGCTAAACAAGATGAGAAACTTTACTTACTTGATGAGAGATCAATTTAGGAATTTGAAGCAAAGTAAGGTGTTTGTAATCATTTTGATGCTCAATAGACAGGTGCGCAGCACCAGAACAATTCACAATGGAAAACCTACGCCAGGTGCGTAGCGCCAGGTAGGTGCGCAGCACCAAAGTCCAGGTGTGCAGCGCCAACAAAACTTTGGGATTTTTCCTTTATTTTTTCCTCTTTCTTCAAAAACACTAATTTTATGCCTTTAACTCCTTCACTTGCAACAATCAAGACTCAAATGCATGGATGGCTTTTATATCCCCTTGCTTTTAATTTTTCATTAACCAACCCCACTTTTCTAATGTTTTGCTAGCTTTTTCACAAATGCCCTGTTTCACTTTATTTATGACTTTTACCTTTTGTGCAGGTGGACTTTTGCATTGATGTTTTGCATGGCAGGAGCGGATCTTGTCACCAGGACGCCAAGAATAGCTTTAAATACATATTACATATAGAAGCATTGAAATTACATGAAATTTTTACAATAGTGGAGAAAACCATGTTTTCACCTCAAAACAAAGTTTTGAGGTAAAACAAATTTATTGAGCATAGCAGAAGTAAAATTTATGATTTTATGAGTTTATTTATCCTCCTCATGTGCCTGCTGACCCTTTATTCAGTTTTGGATAACCATGATGACAAACCCTAGACCTAGTGAGACTAAAACCCTAAAACTGATTTTTATAAATGGAATGAAATAGGATGATAGTAAATGACCAAAAAGAATGTATGAACATGTTAGCAAGTGAATGGTATGAGGGAAAAAATCTGAATTGAACCCTACCATCAGTTGATCCATGACCTAATGGAATGTAGCTGATCGGATGTGACACCTAATATGTGTGCAAAAGAGAAATTTCATCACTAATGGAGGTATGAAGATACCGGCACTAATAGGTGGATACCCTCCATATACCCATGGAATACAAGGTTTTCCTTATAGTTCTGTCACTTGTACAAGTAATACTTGGTAGCTTGGTGTCTCTCAAAATATAGGATACTCTTTTTTTAATGTTGGGAATTCCACTCTTGGAGCTTTGAGTTCTTCTGTCCCTCTGCACTTACATTCCTGGAAACTCTTAATTTTTTAGATCTTTTGAAATTGACTAATGATATAATCTGCTCCAACTTGTCTTGGCCTCCAGTTCCTACTAAACTTCCATTTGATATACCAAAATTTGTGTTGAGCTAAGGAAAAGGTATGAATTTTCCATTTATTTCCTTATCTTTTCCTTTTATCATAACTCCTTTTATTCCTAAGATGATAATATATCAAAGAATTATAGCAGAAATTAGGGAGTTATTGATTATTGCGAATTAGTTAATTATTGTCTTTTTCCATGCAGAAAATAGAAGAAATGGAAAACTACCATTTTGAAGGAAAAGACAAAACAGAGTAACTGTTATTCCTTCACCAGGAAGCCATACCGAGACAAGTAGATTGGGATCGGAGCGCATAGTACAGGATAAGAATGGAAAATTGCAGCATCAGCACAAGAAGACAAATGGATCAACTGGAGTTAGAGTATGGAGCGTATCCCTCAGGATCTCTTGATCCTGAAGGATCACTGTTTTACAGTCTATCTGTTATTCCTTGTTTTATCCGCCTGTCCAGTATAAAAGGGACAACGCTTGTAAATATTAAGGAGGATCACTTATCATTATGTAGAATTCACTATTGTATTTCTCTGATCATTGACTCTCGTTGATTAAAACAGAGTATGATTACCTGTAACATTTTCATATGATTAATACATAAGTCGGTTGTTGTTCCGTTCGTTTATACTGAAGTAGTCTAGCAGTGCTTCACTAGCAGCTAAGGGCCCAGCCTTGGTGGATCCACTTGCTATCTGTACCATTACTTTACAATCGCAGTCATGTGATGGTTTGGTTTGGTTTTCATTCGTTTAAATAACATTACTTTACTGTTGTTTGTTTCCAGAGTTTATGAATTGCTGTAACTAAATTGCGTTGTCGTTCCTTTTCATCATAATAAGATTATTACTTTCTACAAACTATATTGTTATGTTGTTCATTTCAATTACAAAGCTTTGTTGTTCATTCTAGTAAACTGACTTTGTTGTTCATTACATATTGATTTTCATTTCTACTAAATAGCATTGTTGTTCATTTCCTTTCTACAAGTATTTGGTTTTGCCTTTTAGCATTATTACAGTTAGCGTATTTATTCCATTTCTATTGGCAACATTGTTGATTTAATTTCTTGCTATTACCAATTAGTTGTTTTAGTGTGGAGTGTAAGATCAACAACTGTAAAGAACATTGGTTGTCACTGTCAGAGTTGTCAGATTGAGGATCTTGTTTATGTTTGATTTCATTTACATTAGTTGACAAAGGAAATATTTATTTCTACTGCATCCTTGACTGATAATTGTTGTTAATTTCTTAAGTGAACGATTTAGTTTCAAAGCATTGAGGTTCTTTTAAATTTCAAGCATCCATTTACTCTTGTATTTGATGCACTATACTACAAATTTGAAAACATTACTCTTGGATTGAATTGACCGCCTCAGACTAAGTACACTCTTGAAATAGAAAATCACACCTGGATTGATAATTAATGTAGGATAAATAGGAGTTAAAAAGACACCTTTTATACTTAACAATTTTGGTGCCATTGCCAGGGAGAGTGTAGCCATTTCTTTTTTTCAGAGAGTAGTTTGCATCTGGTGAGTGCCTGCTAGGGGAGAATTGGGTATTAAAAATAGAAGGTAAGAACCTTCATATGGAGCATGTAACAGCCTTGCTCCCTCGCCCACTTTCCAATAGATTCGTTAACTTTTTTTTGGGTAGAAATAAACATTTGAGTTGTGTGTATGACTATTAAGAAGAAAAGACTTGAAAATAATCCTAAACTGCTACCCAAGCCTGATAAAGCTAAGGGACCGGTGACCCTTCGTCGATCAACCTTCATAGATGAAATCATTAAGCAAGCCGAATCCCAGCCATCGGTGGGCCCTAGAAAAGTAGCTTCTAGACAACCTACTAGTTCCCTTTGGGCCACAGTTTCACCATCTATAGCCTTTACTGAGGTGCACAACCAAACAGAAGAGACTGAGCAATATTTTCAAGAAATTGAGAATTATCGCCCAATTCCTTTTCAAGAAGGGAACTCTAGCAATCTCCATGAAGGAGGAGGAAAAACACAGGGAATAGAAGAGCCAAAATCCCCTCTCGAAATAGTTCTAACACCATACAACCCAGATAAGGGAAGTGTTGTTAAGGTCATCCAAAACAAAATAAAAGAACCTGAAAAGTCAAAATCCCCCCAGATAATAGTTCAACAAGGACCACTCATTATCCCTGACCAAGGAAGTGTTGTCAAGGCCATTCCTAGTCCTTCTAGTCAGCTTAGGAATAACTCCATAGAAATTCCAGAAGGATATTGGCACATATTTAAACAAATGGCCCAAAACCAGCAACCACCTCAAACCTCCACACTGCAATATCCCATTGTGGACACTGCAGTTAATGCACCTATGAAGGTCATTCCTCTCCAGCATATTCCTACATTCCATGGCCTAACATCAGAAGATCTAGATGAATTTTTGTTTGAATTCAATGTATTATGCTGGGGGTATGACTATACCACCGATCCCCAAAAACTAAAACTATTTCCCTCCACATTAAAAGGAGCAGCTTTATGATGGTTTATGGGGTTAGGTAGAGGTGTTATAAATGACTGGGATTAGATGAAAGGTGATTTTCTAAAGAAATATCAGGATTAATATAGGTCTAGAGAATTAAAAGATGAAATATTTCAAATGATAACGAGACCTAATGAAACACTGGAATAAATGGAAAATCCTCATATTTATAACAAAGTATTGAGATGGCATCCAACTCAATACTTTGTTATAAATATGAGGATTTTCCATTTATTCTTCACCATGATCATTATCATTGTCATCATTATCATCTCTTTTCTTTTGAGCTCCCATTTGAGTTCTTCACATTGTTTGGGTTTTTCACATATTGAGAGAGAATATCGATTATTGAAGTATCAAGGACATAAAAGCACCCATCCATGGAGGGCAATTTATAGACCGCTTTTGTAGATATCCTTCACCAAGTGTTTTCAATAAAGAATTTATTCAACTAAAGTATCTCCATTTGGGTGATTGCATTGGATATCATTATTGTTGTTTTCTAATATATATTGTATATGTTGAAGATCTGAATCATAAGAAACCATCAATTTGTCGTTAGAGTCACTTGTCACCTAGTGACTTAAGTGAAATGTTTTTGGTAAACCTTCTAAGAAATTTCACACTAACATGCACTGACAATGGATATTGGCTAGAGGTCAATGTAACTACTTTTGATAGCCTCGCTGGTAGGCTTGGGCCCTCATCATCCCAAACTACTTTTGGGAGGTCCTTAGCTTCTCTTTCTTGTATTTTGGTGTTCGGTCCTAATCACCCATAGTAGAAATACTGGGAAGTTTCTTGTTTGGTTGTATCTTAAGGACTTTTTTAGAGAGTGCCCTGTGCTCCTAGCTTGCCATAGGTGATTTCAGTATTTAATTTATATATATATATAAATGTGGCTAATCAATCGGTTCAATGGTCTAAAAGCCTTCGTGGGCCTTCACCTGTGAGCGTCTAGCCTTCACCTAGAAGGTGTAGTTTTAATTCTATTGGTTATTTTAAACCAGTGCCAACTAACACAATTGAGACAAATCCTTCTCTGCAGGATCTTATTTCATAGGGTCAACCTAGTCTAGTGCATAATGTCAGGGAAAATTCTCTGGTGCTTGCTAGAGTAATCTTCCAATTAGAAGAAGAAGTATAAATTGAAGACGTTTTTGAGTCCCCTATGACTCCTACAGAACCTATTCCTTCTCATTTTCCTTACATTGTATTATATGTGGGTACTCTAACTCATAGGCCGGCTAGGACTGTGCACTCTCCTTCTTTCTTCTTAATGGCCAATGTTAGTGGCACAAGTATGCCATCCAAAATGGCTAGTGTACATACTCCTTCTTGAACTATAAGAAGAGGTACTATTTTTATCTCTACTATTACAACAAGTATGGTAGTTGTTGGCTCTACCTCCATTCCGGGTTCGGGTGGGGGCACCCAACCTTCTGCTCCTTTCACTAGTGCTTATCCTTTGGGAATGCCATGTAGTGGGATTCCTTCAGTCTCATCAACCTTACCTTTTTCTTCTTATGTATTTATGAATTCGATGGCTAGTGGTTCAACACCTTTAGAAGTTTTTTCATTTGGAAGTGGACATGTTCCTCCTTCCAATCCATATTTGAATGTAGGATCAATGCCTTTCTCTAGCCATGCTCAAAACACTAATCCTTGTCAAGGGAGACAGGGCTTGGTATATCCTTTTGTTAGTAGCTCTGGGTATAAGAATCTATCTCCTTTATTTGGTTAGTATTAGAGTATGCCCTTCCCTACTACTGCTACTTCACAAGTCTTACCTCCTTTGGTTAGTGATTGGAATCCTTACTAGGGGATCTCTCCTTGACATAATTTTCTGTTGGGAGGAAATTTTCTTATGACTAGTAATCCTATAGTAGGGGGTGGTGTTAGTGCCTAAATCTACCTCAGGCTGAAGGAAGGCAGGTCTAGGGTAACATCAAACCACGCTTAACTTGCTAGCTAGCCCTACCAAGTCAGGAGAGGGCTCTCTCCTTGTCAATCTCGATTAGAATATGGCAACTAGTGCTTGAGATGACTGAAAATAATTGTTGATTTTAGGCTAGGTATACTAGGTAAGAATATTTTAATTTATTTTGATGGTTGGTTGCTAGATCAAATGAGGAAGGCATGTTTGGGTCCGGGAAATCAACTTAAATTTATAGGACTTTCTATGGGGCGAGGTAGGCAGGTGTTTTGGCACCTTGAATTGGGTGTGATGGCAAGTCTAAGACCAGTGACAAGTTGGAGAGGGCATGCAAGGTTCATAGGTCCTCTTCAAACAACATAAAACATTAAAAAACTAAATCTATCCTCAAGGCAGAGCACTGAACATCAATGGATTCCACCTATTAATCTTGATTCATTTAGTTATGACAAAAAATATTGATGATAAAACATATACACATAAGAAAAAATAAATAACAGAGGAGAAAAAAATGCCAATACATATTACCAAAAGAATCCCACAAAATGTTACAAAACCCTGGTTCATTTCCTTGCCAAACTGCAGAAGTGATTTATAATGTAGCTCAATGCATCCACAAGAGTCCAACACTTCTGCCAAAGTCCAACCTTTGCAAATGAATCAAAAAGTACATAATATAGGAAAGGAAACTAGTCAAGCTAGCTATCAGGGTCGAATCCATGCGAAAAGAGTGGTTTCAATCATATCTAAACTAAGAACAGGAATATAGGCAGTGGAACAACTTGCCTCTAAAACCAAGGAAACCAATTCATTCAGCTCAAAACCGCCTTTGACTTGATATATATACCCTATTAAGTGTTTTAAATCCATAATTACATCAAATTATATCATTTACCATGATAATTTCACCAAGAGAACAAGAAAAAGTCAACTGTAGAGAAAACTAGGCGAAATCTGGAGAATCAGGCAAAACTGGCAAAATTCATCCTATGCGCAGCGCCATTGATCCTATGTGAAACGATTTGTCTAGGCCAATTTTAGAAGGCTTCCCGGAGTCTAAATCAGGTGTAGGATAGCTCATTGGAAATCTTGGTGAGTCTACTTTCTGGAACAACTTCAATTTCTAAATTTGGAGTCCATTTGCCCCTCCAAAAATTGATTCTCCCAAGACTGCTTACTGTGTGGCAAAAAAGTGGCAGAGAGGGCACTTTTTGGGTGTTTTTTGCCCTTTTGGAAACCTAGAACTTGTCCAAAATTCTCAGCCATTTTTGAGATTGCATATTTTTCCATGATGATTCCAAAAATATAAACTTTTTTGCAAATGGATGTTGCCAACAAAAGCAGAGCGCCACCGACTGAAAAAACTTGTTTTTTACTTTAAAAATTTCAAAAAAGACAAAAATTGCTCCAAATTTCTTGAAATTTTGCATGAGTGATCCTTGTTAGGTGCTTTTCTAGGCCAATGTTGCTTCAGCCAAGGTCTTGAG
The DNA here is from genome assembly GCA_000404065.3 of Pinus taeda. Lineage (NCBI taxonomy): Eukaryota > Viridiplantae > Streptophyta > Pinopsida > Pinales > Pinaceae > Pinus > Pinus taeda. Next base: position 7,556 of record APFE031544063.1, read on the forward strand.
TTTATCTTGCTCTTTTTTTCTCCTCAAAGCTCTTTTTAGCTTAGCCTTTAACCTCTTCACCCTTGTTTTGAAAATTTTGTTTTGGGTTAGGTAGTGATAGGCCATATGGCACAACATTTTCTTCTCTTTGTTCGATTTCTAAATCATCTTTTCCAGGTGAATGTTTTCCCTCTCCAACCATGATTCTCGGTCATCCTCCATTCTTGCTCAACGGAGGTCATCTTGATATTTCTCTTCTTTTCCATTCCATTTTCCCTAATCATTCGTAGCTCCATGATAGCTTGCTTCTCTATCAGTTGCTTGTTTTCCTGCTCAAGAAAGATGATGATCCATTTTGCCTTCTCAAGATCAAGTGATTCAGCATCCTTCTGCTTGAAAATCAGTCTTGAGCTTTGAGAGCCCAAATCAATGACATCCTTCTCAATCAAAACAAAATCTCTGTGTTGCCCTTCAGGAAGGACCCCCTTATGCATCTTTTGTTTCCATTTGTCTTTGCTCTTTGATTGCTAGACAACCTGTATAGCTGGAGAGGAAGGCAAAGCCCCTTTCACCCATGGTGAAGATAGCATTTTCCTGTGATCTAGTGAAGAAAACGAGACCCATTCCACCTCTGGTGGAGATAGTACTCGCTTGGCAGCAGAAAAAATCCTCCTAGTGCCTCTCTCCTAGGTAACAAACACTGGCACACCTGTAGTTCCAGTCTCATAAACATCTGGCTATCTTGAAGGCCCTCCTTCTTCTTGAGGGACTGATGGAATCACCTGAGGGCCTTTGAAAAGCTCATGTGCAATGAAGGTATCCCATGGTATGTTCAACAAGATTAGCTAATGCAAGACAACAATTTTAATCAGTGAGAAGTGGTAAATGATGTTGAACTACTGAGGAAAAGGTTTCCTTTGCACATAGAGAGCCATCTTCTCAATATTCCAGCATGTAAAGTATGGAAGGTTCATCATCCTCACTCTTGTGAAATGCATCAACAATCTAACATGATATGTATATAGGCAGGAAACCCTCCCTTCACAATTAAAATACTTGATGATGAGTTTTAGGAGAGGAGAATAGATGTTCTACAAGTATTTAAAAGGAAAATCCCTACTGATCTTCCTGTGATATCTAGCCTTAATGTAAGGCTCATAATGCTCTCTGCCCACATGTTGCCCCTTATTCCACTGTTCACCTACATTAGGGATGCCTATTGCTGCTGCAATAGTTTCAGGTGTCAAGGTGAAAGAGACACCAACAAGGTTCACCTAGCCATTGTGAAGATGAAGAACAAACAACCTAGCAAGCTCATGATGATATTTCACCGTCTCTACCATTTCACAAAACTGATAACAAGACTGGTGTTTAAATCAAGTCACAGCCAGAGGGCAAGCAAGTAATTATGTGAGAGTGGTGGGCTCCTCCCAGATGATTTTCCCTCCTTTGTGTGGTTTTATTGGTACATGAGCTCCTTAGGAAGAATCACTAAGAGTTTCCTCTTCCCTCTCATAGTCTGAATTTGTCTCGATGCTTATGAATTTGAAGTGAAAACTGATGAGTATGAAGAGATTTTAAAATATGAATGTGAATAAAGTGTATAGGAAGTGAATGCTGGTTTCTTTTAGGAAATGAGGGAAATGACTAGTATTATAAATGCAGATGAGGGTCTTGATAATGCAATGGATGTAGTGGAGGAATAGGAAATGGGGGTTAGGGTTTGGGAATAGGGTATAGGATTAGGGTTTGGTAAATGGGAGTAGGGTTTGGGAGGTGAGTGTTGATGATTTTGGGAAAGGGAAAGGGATTCAAGGAAAATAGTTTAAGGGAATAGGGTATAGGATTATAATCTAAGGGAATAGAAATAGTAGCAAACAATACCCTTTGCAAATCTATGAGACAATTTTGAGGATAGATAGGGTTTAGTTTTTAAGACATGGAAATCACCACAACTAATGAAAAACCCCTTGCTAAACAAGATGAGAAACTTTACTTACTTGATGAGAGATCAATTTAGGAATTTGAAGCAAAGTAAGGTGTTTGGAATCATTTTGATGCTCAATAGACAAGTGCGCAGCACCAGAACAATTCACAATGGAAAACCTACGCCAGGTGCGTAGCGCCAGGTAGGTGCGCAGCACCAAAGTCCAGGTGTGCAGCGCCAACAAAACGTTGGGATTTTTTCTTTATTTTTTCCTCTTTCTTCAAAAAAACTAATTTTATGCCTTTAACTCCTTCACTTGCAACAATGAAGACTCAAATGCATGGATGGCTTTTATATCCCCTTGCTTTTAATTTTTCATTAACCAACCCCACTTTTCTAATGTTTTGCTAGCTTTTTCACAAATGCCCTATTTCACTTTATTTATGACTTTTACCTTTTGTGCAGGTGGACTTTTGCATTGATTTTTTGCATGGCAGGAGTGGATCTTGTCACCAGGTCACCAAGAATAGCTTTAAATACATATTACATATAGAAGCATTGAAATTACATGAAATTTTTACAATAGTGGAGAAAACCATGTTTTCACCTCAAAACAAAGTTTTGAGGTAAAACAAATTTATTGAGCATAACAGAAGTAAAATTTATGATTTTATGAGTTTATTTATCCTCCTCATGTGCCTGCTGACCCTTTATTCAGTTTTGGATAACCATGATGACAAACCCTAGACCTAGTGAGACTAAAACCCTAAAACTGATTTTTATAGATGGAATGAAACAGGATGATAGTAAATGACCAAAAAAATGTATGAACATGTTAGCAAGTGAATGGTATGAGGGAAAAAATCTGAATTGAACCCTACCATCAGTTGATCCATGACCTAATGGAATGTAGCTGATCGGATGTGGCACCTAATATGTGTGCAAAAGAGAAATTTCATCACTAATGGAGGTATGAAGATACTGACACTAATAGGTGGATACCCTCCGTATACCCGTGGAATACAAGGTTTTCCTTATAGTTCTGTCACTTGTACAAGTAATACTTGGTAGCTTGGTGCCTCTCAAAATATAGGATACTCTTTTTTTAATGTTGGGAATTCCACTCTTGGAGCTTGGATTTCTTCAGTCCCTCCGCACTTACATTCCTGGAAACTCTTAATTTTTTAGATCTTTTGAAATTGACTAATGATCTAATCTGCTCCAACTTGTCTTGGCCTCCAGTTCCTACTAAACTTCCATTTGATATACCAAAATTTGTGTTGAGCTAAGGAAAAGGTATGAATTTTCCATTTATTTCCTTATCTTTTCCTTTTATCATAACTCCTTTTATTCCTAAGATGATAATATATCAAAGAATTATAGCAGAAATTAGGGAGTTATTGATTATTGCGAATTAGTTAATTATTGTCTTTTTCCATGCAGAAAATAGAAGAAATGGAAAACTACCATTTTGAAGGAAAAGACAAAACAGAGTAACTGTTGTTCCTTCACCAGGAAGCCATACCGAGACAAGTAGATTGGGATCGGAGCGCATAGTACAGGATAAGGATGGAAAATTGCAGCATCAGCACAAGAAGACAAATGGATCAACTGGAGTTAGAGGATGGAGCGTATCCCTCCGGATCTCCTGATCCTGAGGGATCACTGTTTTACAGTCTATCTGTTATTCCTTGTTTTATCCGCCTGTCCAGTATAAAAGGGACAACGCTTGTAAATATTAAGGAGGATCACTTATCATTATGTAGAATTCACTATTGTATTTCTCTGATCATTGACTCTCGTTGATTAAAACAGAGTATGATTACCTGTAACATTTTCATATGATTAATACATAAGTCGGTTGTTGTTCCGTTCGTTTATACTGAAGTAGTCTAGCAGTGCTTCACTAGCAGCTAAGGGCCCAGCCTTGGTGGATCCACTTGCTATCTGTACCATTACTTTACAATCGCAGTCATGTGATGGTTTGGTTTGGTTTTCATTCGTTTAAATAACATTACTTTACTGTTGTTTGTTTCCAGAGTTTATGAATTGCTGTAACTAAATTGCGTTGTCGTTCCTTTTCATCATAATAAGATTATTACTTTCTACAAACTATATTGTTATGTTGTTCATTTCAATTACAAAGCTTTGTTGTTCATTCTAGTAAACTGACTTTGTTGTTCATTACATATTGA
>APFE031544064.1:5038-61606 GCA_000404065.3 Pinus taeda
AAGGATATTGCTCTCAAGGAATTGGATAATGGTGGAGTCATTGGCTTGTCTACATGGGATGGCTTCAATCCACTTAGTGAAATAATCAGTGGCTGTTAAAATCCATTTGTTCTGTCCTGAGGTAGAGGGATGAATTTCTCCAATGAAGTCGAGACCCCATTGTTGAAAAGGCTTTTCGGTTGAAATGGGCTTAAGGGGCAAAGGCTGTAATTTTATTTTCCCTTCAAAGATTTGGCATTTGTGGCATGAAACAACAAATTTCTTGACATCTGCAAATAGAGAGGGCCAATAGTAACCAGCCCTTAAAATCTTGTCAGCAGTGGACTTCCAATATAAGTGTCCTCCACAATCCCCTGCATGGAATTCTTTCATGATGCTGTTAGTTCATTCATAGTCAAAAAATTAAGCAATTTCCTTTCATGATTTTTCCAAAACAAAGCACCATCTATGACACAAAACTTTGATGATTTCATCCTTAAAAATCTTTTCTTAGTCCTGGACAATCCTGGGGGAGCACACAGGTTTAACAATACAAAGCAAATATCAGTATACCATGGGGATTGAAAAAAGGTTTCACTGATCTGTGGAGTCACCAGCTCCGGTTCATTGTCCAGTTGATTAATGTCTAATGCTTGGAAGTTTGTTTCGGACATCAGCTTGGCTAAACCCTGTCCTTTTATCAGCTTGGTGGGTTTTATCGCAATGTCGTATTCAAGAATGCTGGCAATCCACTTGCCTCTTTTGCCTTCTAGTCCCTCTTGAGTTAATATGTCTTTTACCACGGAGTTTGGGACATAGGCAATCACGTGGGAGTATAAGATGTAAATTCTGAAATCTTTGATGGCCTTGACAAGGGCATAAGCCTGCTTTTCCATGATCTGATATTTCAAGGGTGCATCTCTTAAATCTCGGCTGAAGAAAGCAATTGGCTTTTCGTTACCTTGATCATCCTTTTGCAACAGGACAGCGGCTATGGTGTGCTCAGATGCAAAAGAAAAAATGATAAAATCTTTGTCGAATTGTGGACTAGTGAGGATAGGCGTTTGAGTCAAGGCAGTTTTGATACTCTCAAAAGCTTGCTTGGTTTCAAGAGACCATTTTACCTTGGCATCCTTTTTTAACATGTTGCTCAGTAGCCTTATTAGCTCGGCTAGGTTTGGGATAAATCTCCTTAGGAAATTGATCTTTCCAAGGAATGCTTGCAGCTCCTTTATGTTTCTTGGATATGGGATTTGGAAGATAGCTTGAATTCTTTCAGGGTCAATTCTAATCCCATCTTTTGATATGATATGGCCTAGAAGCTTGCCTTCCTCAAGGGCAAACAGGGACTTCTTGGGATTCAAGGAAATGCCATATCCTACATGTAATGAAAATTTGCCTTAGATGCTTAAGGTGCTCTTGGTCAGATTTGGAGAAAGGGGTTAGGTCATCAAGGTAAACCACAAGGAAATCATGTATCTTCTTGGCAAATGCAATATCCATTGCCCTTTGAAAGGTAGCACCAGCGTTCTTTAGCTCGAAAGGCATTTTAACATACTTGAATGTTCCCCACGGTGTGGTAAAGGCTGTTTTGTCTTGGTCATCTGGGTGAACAAGTATCTGATGAAATCCTGAAAATCCATCTAGCAAAGAAATTCTAGATGACCCCACTACTCTTTGTAGGATATGGTCCATTTTGGGCAAAGGGTAGTGGTCTTTTAGAGAGACCTGGTTTAAATTTCTCAAGTCTACGCACAGTCTTATCTCTCCTGATTTTTTCCTTGTGGGAACTAAATTAGATACCCATTCAGAAAATATGATGGGTGCAATGATACCTGCTTCAAACATTTTCTTTATTTCTTTTTCAATGAGGGGAAGAAGCATGGGGTTGATTCTTCTCAGTTTATGTTTGAACGGTTTTTGATTTGGTTTTAAGGGAATGGTATGTTGAATTACAGAGGTGTCATAGGATTTCAAGTCCTCATAACTCCAAGCAAATACATCTTGGAATTCTTTGAACAGATCGACATATTTAGGTTTTTGATCAAGAGGCAGATTTTTGGATAATTTAATCATTTTGGGCTTATCTGCTGTTCCTATGTTATGTTCTTCAATAGCAGCATTTATAGGCTCCATTTTTGGTTTCTTGGGCACACCATTATTATCAAACATGTCTTCTAATGGAGTTAGTCCAGCAGGCAAAAAGTTATCCTTTAGGTCAATGAACTCATCCTCAGTTTTGGCTGTTTCTTTTAAATGTATATTTTTCAACCATTGTATGTTTGCATTGTCAAAAACTATTGGGTTAAGGATCTGTTTAGCTGTTGCCGCTGTTACAGCCTACTGATTTTCTTCTGTTAGCTGTTGGGAATCGTTCATGGCATCCCTGTCGACATTTGTATTTGAAAATTCACCCTCAAGAGTGAGGAAAATGTTGATCTGGGCATCATTTTGAAACACTTTCCAATCTTTAACATTGTTAGGGACCGAGGGTCTATGTTTTATCTCAGCAGTGAAATGATGGTTTGGCTTGAAGGGAAGCTTGCATGTACTAGCAAAAGTTGCTAGGCTGTGAGCATGAATATTATGGTCTCTTGAAATTTTGGCAAGCTTGGATTCATTGAAAGACTTGAGTATTTCTGTGGCAACAGTCCTATAAGCTCTCATTCTATTGTCATTGGTAACAAAGTTACCTTTCATTTGTTGTATAATTAAATCAGAGTCACCTAGAATGGATACTTTTGCAGCTCCTAGGGCTTTGAGCAATTTAAGGCCTAAGAGGAGAGCTTCATACTCTGCCATGTTATTGGTACATCTGAAATTTAATCTATAGGCGTGACCTTCTGCGTGATTATCATGCGTATTGTGAATCCATACGCCTGCCCCTGCTCCTAACTTATTGACAGAACCATCAAACTCTAGATACCATGTAATTTCTTGTTTGTGGTTTGTATTAAGAGTTTCAGTTGTTTGAAGATTGGGCAGACTTACAATTTCTGTTTCGGGAGGTTCTTCTTGTTTACTGGTTGCCTTGGCGGTTGTAACAGTTTCATGAGTATTGGCAACCAATTTCTCATTGATGCATGTTTCTTTCTCTAAGGCTAAAGGCTTATCATCAGTTGGAGGACTAGTGTCATCATTAAATAAAATAAAAGAATCCATATCAAAATGGATCGAGTAAATTGGAAAATTTTGGGACTTTTCCTCACTACTTACCATGTACTTCATCAGTGTTTCCCTGTACAGTCTCTTTGGTTGCCCAAAGACAAATATAGTGGCATAAGAGAGGTCAAGTTGAAGGGATCCTTGCAGTTTTTCTCACCATGATCTTGATAGGAGCATGCCATATTTTGTTGGGATGTCAGCAACTACTACGTCCATTAGGATTGTCTTGTTGGGAAACTGGACTAAAGACACACACAGGTCCTTTGATTAAGCCTAAGCATTTGACTTGACTTGAGTCAAAGGAGTATAGATCTTTGTAGGGTCTAGTGACATCAAGGTTCAACTTTTCCAGTACAGCTTTGGGCATAAGGTTATGTGAGGCACCTGAGTCAAACATAGCATTATGCAAGATTTTGTCATGTATGTGCAAACTAACATAAAAGGGTGGAACAGGTCCATATGTTGATTTTCCATTAACTTCCGGACCAAACAGCAGCTCAGGGGTATCATCTAAAACATTTACATCGTCCTTGACCTCTGGTAGTTGAAGTGACCTTTGAATTTGTTGCCTATAGACATCATGCTTGGCAAGTTCAGAGAGGGGGATGGATATCTTAAGTTTTCCAATCTCTGCTTCTAGATTAAATGGTTTCTCCAATGAAACCTTTGCGTTAATAGCAGTAGCAGTTTTTTCCTTGTCAAAGGTGTTTTCTGTGTTTTCTTTTTGAATGTCTGCATTATGCTGAAAGACAGTTTGTGGTATTTCTGTTTTGGGACAGTTTTTAGGACTGCTGTTTAAATTTTTAGTCGAGGAAGAAGGAGGAAGAGGCTGAGTAATAGGAGGCTGCATGTCTGTTATGTCTTCTACAGTCACTTGGTGTGGGTTTGGGACAGAACTATCCGCTGGTTGAGTTATGGTGACCTTGTCTTTAATTTTGTTGAGCTGTTTGTTGTCAATTGTTTTGTTGGGTGCCGGGACATCGATGGTCCTTGTTCTTAACTTATATTGTTTGTGCACCTCATATACAACAGTATCATAACCTTGTTTAAAATCAAAAGACTCACCAGACTTAGTTTGAAATTGATTCACATCTTGGTAGTCCTGGTCTTCTTGAGTCAGAAAGATTTGTTGCTCATTTTTTGAATCTATCAAGTTCATGTGAGTCTCATCCGTTGGCTCACTAGATGTGGATGTCTCCGCATAGTTTTCTTGGAAAGGATGCCTAATATCATGGTCGGGACTAGCCCTTCCAGCGCTTGAGTTTTGGTTTTTTCTTAAATTTGGGTTCCTTATGGGATTGGGCTGTTGTCCTTCCCATGAGGTTTTTCTCTCAACATTCTCTACTCTGTCTCCCAGCCTATGGATGCCACTGATAATAGCATCGAGCTTCTGGTCGAAGGCTGAGGGTTCTTCCTTGAAGGTGGTTCTTCTCTCAGTTCTGGCTCTGTTCCTTTTGGCAATTAGATTTGCCTCCACACTAACAGCAACGTTTTGCATTTCTGCGAGGCTTTGAGGGGCTCTTTCCCTTAATTGATAAGCCATTTCGGCATCAAAACCATCAGGGAATTTGTACAAAGCCAGGTCAGGTGGGGGTCTCAAGTTTTGTGGTATTGCATTATAAACATTGTTAAATCTTGCACAATAGTCCAAGACAGTCTCCTGAGGTCCTCTTTTGATGTTGTCATATTCAGATAGTATGTGCAGGGGGTCTTTCTTTTTCTCCCATCTGTTGATAAACGACTGGTATAAGGCTTTTGGGTCTGCTATGGAATTGGCCGGGAGTGCTCTAAACCAAGTCCTAACGTCGCCTGTTAGACTTTGGACAAAAATTTTCATTCTCACGCTATCATCGTCAATCTCATAGCTCTCAAAGTAGTCCTGCATTTTCTTTTTATGCTGGAGAGCTGTGTAGGCACTTGTGCCATCAAAATAAGTTATTTTGGTCTGATAATCCTGAGGCATAGCCCCGGGATTTGCAGGCAGGTGTAAAGGTGCATATCTGTTAGCCATGTTGACAGGGATAAGTAGAAAAACTGGGGCAACTAGGATAACAGGAACGACTGGGGTAGAAGGAGTAGTAGTGGTAGTATGAGTAAAGGATGGAGGTGTAGAAGAGCTGCTTGGAGAAGGGGATGTTGAAGCAGGGGAACTTGGGGTTGACCGAAATAGAACTTTGACAGGGGTTGGAACACCGCTTGGCTGGACTGTTTCAGGACTAGAAGCGGTGGGGTCTTCTTTTTGCTTTTGTTTTCTAACGATATTAGGGATTAAATTCTGATTTTCAAAAACGACCGGGTGATTTGGATCAAGATTTGATCTTGTATGGCGCGTTTGCTTTTTAGGAGCCAGCTTCTAATCTATTTTTTGGGAATTTTTCTAAGACCACAGGTCCACCGAGACTTTTAAAGGTCGGTTTCTTCCTCTCTGGAGCTTCGGACTGGTTTTGTGAGATTATCTTAGGAGATCCCTAGTTGAGTCGCCATTATGTTATCACTCAGGTTGTCCCTTGGCTCCTGAAGGGATACGGCCGAGGTAACCACAAACCAATCTTTGGATTGCAGTAACTAGCCCACCTGCAATCAGAGAGGGCTCTCTCTTAAAAATTTAGCTTTGTTGATGATGATTTTAGGCTAGCTATTGGGTTTAGTGGGTTTTGTTTAAGTTTGGATGGAGTTTGAATGGAAGGAAGTTGCTTTCAAGCAGAGAGGCAAGGGATAGTGTGATAAGTTTCAAACCATTGGGCATGGAGTCATGGATTTAGGCTTGCTGTTGCGTTTTCTTGGTCACAAGAGGATTATAGAGCAGGATAGCTACACATGAAACAATACCGATTTCTGAAAAGATGGAATGAAAGTCAGAGATGAAAGGCAATTAAGAATCTTTCATCAGCTAACAGAGAGGGGAAGTGAATGAATGGTTATCTAGGAGCAGTTAAGAATTCCTAAATTAACATTCATATGTGAAAGAAAACAGTGTAAACATGATCATTTAAGTATGCATATTCATTGCTGTTCCTGATGAAAAACATGCAGAAATCACAGAAATTGAGCATAGGGTGCTTCCAAGCAAATCCTAAACTCTTCTTCCTTTCTGTAATTTTAGATGGTGAAACATAGATGATAAAACAAACATAAGAAACTAGACAGAGTTAAAGAACACTTATTGAACCATGTAGAAGCACAGGAATTCCACAATCACTCTTCGGCCAACTGAACACAGTGCATATTTCATTCTCCGAACTCTCAAGCAATCTTTGATTATATAAATTATCACATATACAGTGCGAGTCTCTGCCCGAGCAAATAACCAAGATCAACCAACCAACCTTTATTACATTTTTCAGGGTGGTATATATAGGTAAAATATCTGAAAGTATTTATTACAACTGACCTAAACAGGTATGTGGGAAAGCTTTCTAAAACCTAATCTATGCTGGAATTAAATGCAAGTAAGTCCCTTTTGTGCTGCGCCAGAGGCAGCTGGATCAAACTGAGTTGATGTGTTGTCCTCTGTGACTTGGTGCAGTGGTTCTGTAATAACTGTGCATTGAGTTTTGATCCACTGATCTTTATGAGAGTTAATGTGCAGTCACTGAGATTTGAAAACTTTAAGTGGCTTCACCGTTTTCTTTGACTCTGTTGGAGAGTCTTTAATTTTCACCTACTTCAGGCCGCTGAAAGATTTTTCCTGATACACTTTGCCGCTACATTGATGCGTCTTTGCCGCTTCCTGATACTCTTTGACGTGCTTTTTGGCTTCATATCTGTGCTGATACTCTTTAACATCTGAACCGGGTCTCTCTCTGTCTTCTGATGCGTTCAAAACTGCAAAATCGGGCTTTTTGGCCCTTTTTGGTGCAAAAATGGCTGAGGAATCAAAAGATTCCCTAAATATTCTCCAATATGGCCTATTTCCCGTAGCGATGCGCGATTAGCGCTTCGAAAACTGCCTCTGTTTTTCATTCCGGAGCTCCGAAGCTTGATTTTCGTGCTTGCGCGTTTTTCCGTTTTTTTAGCTGCTGACGTCAGCAGTGGGGTCCTCTGGTATGGATGTGACGTCAGCATGCTGACATCAGCAGGGTGACGTGGTAGTACGGTGGGGTGATGATGTGGCAGGGACATGTGGCGGGTGACGTGGGCCAGGCGCAGGCAGGGAGGGGTGAGGTGGAGGCGACGTGGCAGGGTGACGCGACGCTCCTATGACATGAGGGGAGGGTGGTTTTGGCATGCATCGGACCGCCTTTGGTACAGAGGCGGTTTTGGTCAGGGGCGTCCTGATGCAATGGGAAGCCACCAGCTGTCCCGGTGTACGACGGTAAAACCGTCAGACATCGGGTGCTAATGCACCCATACAAGAGGATGCCCGATATGAACAAGGGTCGTCGGATCTGGGGGAGGCGATCCAACGGTGGACGGGAGGAGAAGGTGCATGGGATTTAATAGAACAGCACGCGCGTTATATTTTTAATTTTTCACGGCGCGGGTGGGTTTAAACTTTAGGAAATGGTGTAATGTGTTTGGCGCTTGGTTATTTGTTTAAACAAACATTAATAAATTCCAAAGAAAATGCGCTGGGGGGTGGTTTTTTGCATTTGGAGAGGGATTCTATGTGTTTTGGAAGGAGTCCAAACACTTGGGAAGGGAATTTTATGCAGAGAAGAGGGTTCTTACTAAGATCCAGGTGACTTAGTAATTCCCAAGGAGATACTTATGGTTATGTTTCAACGAGAGGAAGGGGATATTTACATAGGGGAATTATTAACATAGTTTTAGTAGGGGGAAGGGGAAATATATAGGGATTTATATAATAATGTCAGGAGTTAATATGAAAATGACAAGAAGGCGCTAAGTTTCAGAGATCTTAGGCCTTGAAGGGGAGATAGAACTTTGTAGAGAAGGTATGGACCCTCCTTGAGTAAAGCGGATCTTTACCAAGGCAAATGATATGGAACATGATGAAACTAAGAGATATCAAGCAGATCTTGACCTCTTTAGGGGAAGTTAGTGAATGAATTAGGGAAGAAGAAGAAGGGGAAGTTAGTTATGCCTGATTTGAGTTCCTCCATGTGGAGCTGCCTGAAGATTGTGACCTGGATAAATATGACACTTGAAAATGTGGAGTTGATCACAAATCACCATTCTGCAACCTCAAAATTACCTACCCAGCCTACTTACCTAACATTTTCTCTTCTTTTTGGTTTGGGTGCACTTAGACTTCCAGACCCAGCTTTTCAATTTTTCTTTTTATGTTTTCCTATCTACATCTACACTTATTTCTTCCAAGGGCCCAGATTAAGCAGTTGGGCTCCTTTGATTCTCTACCTATCTAAGAATCTGCCAAGATTAAGCTGTTTGGCCAGATTATTCATTCTCTATATTCTAAAATAGGAATTTGAAACCTAGGGAGACCAAGATTAAGCTGTTTGGACCTCCCTTTAGCTAAACATTTTGCAAAAATGGAATAACTCTTCAAAACTGGAATGCAGCAGATGAACTTTGACTGGCATACTCTCATGGCCTCTTTCTCTGGTGACTGTTAGCAAATATGGAGCATTGCAGGATGCAAAGTATGACATATTTGGCTTGTAAAAATATCAATCATGAAATATGAGTAACCTGCTGCAGCAGGAGGCTAACAGACACCACAACAACTGGAAGAAAAAAGAGTAAAAAGGCTTTGTTACAGTTGTGATAGAAAATACAATAAAGGTCATAAGTGTGCCGAGAAGAAATTATTTTACGTAGATTGTGAAGAGGAGGAAGAAAAGGACCAAGAAACGTCAAAAGAAGAGGATATACACTAGGAACCAAACCTAGAGAAAGAAGAAATGAATCCTACCATATCTTGTAATGCATTGGTAGGAATTACCACTCCTCAAACCCTGAAGATAGAAGGATATATCAAGAAGAAAAAGGTAATACTGTTGATTGATTCAGGTAGTACCCATAATTTTTTTCATTGTAAGATAGCCAAGAAATTGAATTGGTTCCTATATCCAGCACCAGAGTGTCAAGTGACGGTTGAAAATGGAAGAACCGTAAATTGCTATGGAAAGTGCCATAATATAAAGCTATACATGGGAGAATATGTTCAGTGCTTTCCATTCCAATGGGTGGTGCTGATATTGTACTAGGAGTTGAATGGATACAATCTTTGGGTACGATAACTTTTAATTTTCAAGAACGTTTCTTGAAATTTTTTTGGGAAGGAAAGGAAGTTGAATTAAGGGGTATCACAAGGAAACCGAGAAATATAATAAGCTCTAACAACATGAAAAAGCTTCTAAAGAAAGAACAACATGACGTAATTTCACAATTATGTTCACTAGAGGTTCCCACATTGAAATCATCTATTTCTCCAGATCTCCAAAAAGTTTTGGAAAATCATTCCAAGATATTTGAGACTCCCAAAGGCCTCCCACCTATTCATGATCATGATCATGCTATTCATTTGATTCCAGGAAGTATTCCTCCAAACATCAGGCCTTACAGATATCCATATGCCCAAAAGATTGAAATTGAACGTATGGTTGCAAAAATGCTAGAGGTTGGTATAATTCAACCTAGTCAAAGTTCTTTCTCTGCTCCAGTAGTATTGGTGCACAAGAAGGATGGATCATGGTGCATGCATCCAGATTATAGGAAGCTCAACAAGATCACTATTAAAGATAAATTTGCTATTACTGTCATTGATGAATTATTAGATGAATTACATGAAGCAATTTACTTTACCAAGTTGGATCTTCATTCAAGATACCATCAATTTAGAATGAAGACTGAAGACATTCTGAAAACAACATTTAGAACTCATGAGGGTCATTATGAATTTTTGGTGATGCCTTTTGGACTTACCAATACACCTTCTACATTTCAAGGTTTGATGAATTCCATTTTCAAACCCTTCCTTAGAAAATTTATGTTAGTATTTTTTGATGTTATACTATTCTACAGTAAGTCTTGGAAGGATCATGTTCAACATGTTGATAGGGTGCTCAAACTATTGGAGGAGAAACAATTATATGCAAAATCCTCCAAATGTTTCTTTGGAGTATAAGAGGTGGAATATATGGGTCACATTGTATCTCATGAAGGTATTACAGTTAGACCCTAGAAAAATTAAAGCCATTAAGGAATGGAAAATTCCCACATCCATAAAGCATCTGCGAGGATTTCTCAGGTTGACAGGGTATTTTCGTAAGTTTGTTAAGAATTATGGGAGAATAGCAGCACCTCTAACAACATTACTGAAGAAAGATGCATTTTCTTGGACCCTAGAAGCAATGAAGGCCTTTGAACATCTTAAAGAGGCAATGTGGCAACCACCGGTCTTAGCTACACCAAATTTCACGAAAACCTTTATTATGGAATGTGATGCCTTAGAAAATGGAATTGGTGTTGTTTAAATGCAAGAAGGAAGACCCATTGATTTCAAAAGTAATCAAATCAAAGGAAAGTATTTACAAAAAGCTATTTATGAGAAGGAAATGTTGGAAATACTACACGCACTTAAGAAATGATAACCTTATGTAATCGGAAGACACTTCAAGGTAAAATGGATCATGATACTCTTAAATACTTTTTATAACAAAGATTATCTTCAGAAGAGAAGCAAAAATGGGTCACAAAGATGTTGCGTTATGACTTTGAAATCATCTACAAAAAGGGAAGCAAAATGTTATTGCAGATGCACTCCTAAGAAAGGATGAGGATGTGGAAGCATTGTTTTGTGCCAATTCTATTATCCAATCAGATTGGATAAATGAAGCAAGGGATGAATGAAACAATGACGAAGAAGTGTGGGAACTCATTCAAAATTTGCAGTAAGATCCCAATACATATGACATATTTAGACAAAAAAATGATTCTTTTGGTACAAATATTGATTATACCTTTGTAAGGATTTCGAACTCAAACAAAAGATTCTTCTGGAATTGCACACCTCTCTCTTAGAAGGGCACTCAGGATTTTTAAAAACTTACCACAGGGTTAAGAAGGAATTTTTTGGGATGGCCTTAAATATGATATTCAAAAGTTTGTGGCAGAATGTTTGTCTTGTCAAAAAAATAAATTTGAGACAATTAAGACCCCGGTTCTGTTACAACCTTTATCCATTCCAAGTCAACGTTAGGATGAGGTTTCAATGGATTTTATCATAGGTTTACCCAAGTCCGAAGGAAAGAGTGTCATCATGGTGGTAGTTGATAGACTTACCAAGTATGCACACTTTTGTGCTTAATCTAATCCATTTAAATCTGGTACAATTGCTACTGTATTTATGGAAACAATTCAAAAGCTACATGGAAACCCAAAGATTATTGTAAGTGATAGAGATCCCATTTTCACTGGAAATTTTTGGACATAATTATTTTCTTGTTTGGGTACTCAATTAGCTCATAGCTCATCTTATCATCACCAATCTGATGGGAAAACTGAGATAGCGAAAAAATGTTTGGAGGGATATCTTAATTGCTTTGTATCTAATAAACAAACACAATGGGTCCAGTGGTTGCCTCTGGCTGAATGGTGGTATAACACTTCCTTCCATACTACAGAAAAAATGAATCCATTTATGGCACTTTATGGATATCATTCATCATCTGTGACATCATATTTAAGAGAAAATTCTAAGTTTCAAGCAGTGGAAGATCACATCGAGCATCAACAACAAGTTCTCCAACTCTTAAAGGATAACCTCACTTTGGCGCACAATAGAATGAACCAACAAGAAAATCAACATCGCAACGAAAGAAGTTTTGATGCAGGTGACTAGTTATTTCTACGACTACAACCATACAAACAAATGCCCCTCAAGCAAGCTAAGAAGGATAATAAATTATCACCAAAGTATTATGGTCCATCCAAGGTGTTACAAAATATTGGTATTATGGCATAAAAATTGGAGCTTCCTGCATCTTCACAAGTGCACCCAGTTTTCCATGTGTCATGCTTAAAGAAAGTAATAGGTGACAAGCTCCAAGTTCAAATAATTATTTCTAGAACTTTATGAGGAAGGAAAAATCATATTGGAACCTGAAGTAGTCATAGAAACAAGGAATCGACAACTATGAAATCGATCAATTTTAGAGTATCTCATCAAGTGGAAGAACTTACCTGCTGAAGATTCCACATGGGAGAATGACAATTTTATACAGAAGCATCCAGAGCTACTCAAGCGTTGAGGACAACACCTTTTTGAAGGAGAGGGGAATGTTAGGTCCCTATACTACTAGTGTAGCCCCTTACTATTATTAGTGCAACCCCCTTATTGTATTGTTGTGCCCATGTAGTCCCCATATTATTATTATTGTGCCCCATAGAAGCCCACTATTTTTATTCTTGTGCCCTTAGAATATTATTGTTATGTGGAGCTCATTTTTTTTAACGACTCTATGTGGAATCTACAAATGTCCACTCTGAAATAGTTGTTGACATGAAGAGAGGTGGATTCCAAGAGTGTAGTGCTGAATCCAGTGAAATTGGGGACGCAGGGGAGGGCAAAGGAGTCTGTGAAAACGTTGTGACATGGGTGAAAGGCTACAACTTTGGAAATTTGATGATGCATTGAGCACTGCAAAAATTATCAACTAGGAGAAAGGGTTGCTAGAAATCTTCCAGTACTAGTCATGATGCCAGTGAAACTATTGGTGGATGTTATAAATATTATGAGGATTCTATGGGGGCTTGGCAGCATCAGTCCACAAGGTCTTCTGGGGATAGTCAAGTGGAAGTAACTAATGAGATGTTGCTAGTGAGAAAGAGAAGTAGAAGGGAGGCCAATGTTCTAGGCAAATTGATCACTCTTCTTGTCGAGTGTTTGAGGGCTATGAATGCCCACAAGTTTGGTTCCACCTTCAAGCATAGGATAGAAAGCAAGGTTGGAATTTGTCTTCTCATCAAACTTTCAAACTCTTTTACTTGCGATATGCTTTATCAAAATTGGTTGCATTGCCAACTGAAGATGTTGCTATGTTAAATCTAATGTAGTATTAAACATCTATCAGGGTTCATTCTTGTTATGATAACTGCCCTGATTAAATGACATGGCCTTCAAAGGGCCGAGTCTAATTGTAAGGTCCTATGGGCATAAAAGTCCATAACAATGGCCATTCATCCCCGGAAAAGAATGATATATTTCCTCTATGAGGGAATAATGGGTTTTCTTCCACTGATGATACCAACAAGGTTTCCACTGATGCAGATACAATGCAACATTGAATCTAATGTAGTATTAAACTGTCTATCGGGGTTCATTCTTGCTTTGGTATCTTCCCTAATTGAATGGCATGGCCTTCAAAGGGATGAGTCTAATTGTAAGGTCCTATGGGCATTGATGGGCCTCTAAATTAGACATAAATTAAGGCCCATACCTCTAAATTAAACATTAATTTAAGGCATATGACCATCCTGCAGCACATTAAATCTCTATTTTTGCATTAGATAAATTATTTTTAAATTTAATATATTCATTAGGAAGGTTTATGAATAATTGGATATTTGTGCCTAATATTATTTATTTTTGTGGAATATTATAAGAATATTGGGTAGATTATGAAGATTTGGAGGAGAAGATAATTTAGGGACTTGTTCCCTACTATAGGAGGATCAATAATAAATAATAAATCAACAAGATATTATGGAATTATGGCACATATTGTGGAACTCCAATGATTGAGAAAATCTAGGAATGTGTTCCACTAATCAAGGGACTAGGTCCACTGATCAAGAGATTTTGGTGGAGAAATCTTCCTCCATTCATGGGGAATGATTCCTATCATTTTGTATAAGTACCAAGTTAAATTTTCCTATATATATAGATTTTCATTAGTGTTCTTGTGGAGAGAACTCGTATTTTTGCAGCTCTATTGTATTTTCTTTTAGGAATGTCATTGTATTGATGAAAATAATGAAGATTGGTGTCATATTCAGCTTCTAGATCTTGTTCTCCTCCATAGGTCTCTGAGTTTCCTTGGGCTTGGCCATCCTAAGAACTTCAAAGCCCTTTTGTATCATTTTATTTCCTTCTTTTCATTGCTTATTCACATGCATCTCTTGTTTTTATTTCTTTCTATTTCTGCATTTAGTATTAATGATTTGTTGTTGTAGGATTGAGTTAAATGGTTGATGTAAGTTATTTTGCAGGATCACAAACATTATTTCATCCTTGGAAAAGATTTGGAAGTCCATAGTAATTTTTGAGTTGCTTGGATTAATCTTCTTATTCCCAAATCTAGATTTATGGACCTCCTTTGAGGCAAAGAACAATAAATTTCTGCTATTTTTTAGAGCATGCTAACGAGCTTCAATCGAGTTGATTCCACTTGAATTAGATCACAAAAACATTCTAGTTCATAACAAAAATTACGCCACTGCATTTGCGCTTGATTAGGTTAGGAATTTTTTAGATTTACTAGCTCACTATTTCTCAAATTTCTAGATTTTCGACTAGTAATGTTTTTCTATTTTTTAGCATGGATTAACAGAGGTATTTTTGAGTGATTCCACTTGGAATGGGAATCTAAGACATCCTACTTAATAGCAAAATTTGTCCCATCCAATTTCGATTTGATTTTCTTGGTCATTCGATGAAATATAATAAATATGTACATCCTTTGGAAATCACTGTAGCATCCTGCAGGAAATCCTGTTTTGAGCCCGAATTGAGAAAAATCATCACTGAAACTGGGATTAGGCCTCTACTTGACCTCCATGCCATCAAGACCATTGTAACCCTCTTGCTCCACACTTAGGTCAACATTTTTCTAGTTTTCAAGAGTAGGATTTGATTTCCATTTCTTCTATCTTCAATCTTACATTAGATCTCATCAATGTTTTATATCATTCTGCAAGTTTTTCCCATGCATGAAATAGGAAGCTAGCTCATGAAATTCCATTTTCCTTAGTTAATTGAAATTCTTCTTGTTTGCATGATTTTTGGGTAAATGTCAATATTTGATGCAGTACAGGTTTTTCAGGAGTACAGAGAGATTTCATAGTCAGCAACGTCATCCCAACTTCATCCACCCATGGTCCTCACTTTATTTCACTAAACCCTTACCAATTTCATCATTTCACAAGAAAACTTCTCCAAGTTTTTTGAGAAAAACCAGCCATCTCCCAACTTTGGTTCTGAGTTCTGAAGTGGTCCTATGCACTCACTTGCCCCATTCCATCCACCAACCACCTTCCCTAAGCTTTCCATCACCTTCAACATCCATCCTTTTTCTCTTGGCTGTATCTTGTAGGTTTTCAGGGGATCTTGTAGGTTTCCAGGGGATCCTGTAGGAAATCCTGTAACATCCTATTTTGAGGCCGAATTGAGGAAAAATGCTCTAGGAAGCTAGCAAAGGGTCCCTACTTCTCTCCCAAGCCTTCTGACCATTCACCATCATCTCCAAGCCACCTGCCACATCACCAAAAGAGATTAGCTTTCACACTCTCACATGAAAAAAGACAAAAAGAAAAAAACAAATTTATTTTATTAATTTACATGCACAATAGTAGAAAGTTTGATGGTTTGAATCTGCATGCTTAGGACAATAGGATTGCATACATGTTAACTTAGCATTCTTTTGAAGCAAAGCCTCTTAGCAGTTAGTTAGAAAATGGTGTGTTTTAGCATTTGATTTCAGTCTCTTTCCTTGTACTTTCTTTCTTTCAAATAGGTTAAGGTTCCATTTCGAACATTTCATTTTCTGCAATTAGTTTAGGATTTGACTTCAGTACATGCACTCCATTACATCATGACAGCAAAGGAAGGACACATTGTATGCCGCACATATAGTGCCAATACCTATTAAATTTGTACGAACCCCGGGTTGATAATTAAAGTCGGTAGCCTTGGGAGTTGCAACATTTTTTTTGCAATACCGAGGCTCATCACTTTTTGGCGCCGTTGCCGGGGAGATGTCAAAGTATGCATTGTTTTCTTCCCTAGTTGATTCATTTCTTTTTACTTTTTTCAAAAAAAAAAAAAAAAATTGCATTAGGCATATTTTATTTCAAAAGTAGAAAACTGCATTGGATTATATTTTTCATGCAATCATAAAAACAAAAAATCTCCAACACCAACCCAGCCCCCCATTTGATCACGTGGTGCAATAAGACTCACATCACCATTCACTTTTGCAAGTAGAAGAAGAACATGGCAAAGAATGTAGAAGAAATGGATGGAGATGATGAGGAAGATCCTATCGGATTTCCCATTGAAGATACTAATGGTAGTGTGCACATGAAGAACATCCCTCCGTCTTTTCTTCCAAAATTTTGTGGTCTGAGGTCAGAGGATCCAGAAACCTTTCTCTTTGAATTTGAGATTGTTTGTAGATCTTATGGTTACTTATTAAAAACTCAAAAATTGAGATTGTTTCCAGCAACTTTGAAGGATAGAGCTCTTAAATGGTTCATGAATTTAGGGACTAATTCAATAAGATCATGGAATGATATGCAAAAGATATTTATATAAAAGTATAAAGATCATGATCTTAAAGAATAAATATTTAGAATGAATCAAAGAGAAGATGAGACCTTGAGGATCTAATAGAGAGGTTCATGTACAATGTTAAGAGGGGAAAACTACATCATTTAGGATCCGACAACCTAAAAACCCTCTTACTTAAAACAATTAGGGATGAGTGGATTGATCTCTTTGATCTCATGAGTAGAGGTGATATATACCAATTATCATTTGAAAAAAATTGTGAAACATGCAAATACATATCAAGAGGAAGGGCAAGAGTAAGTTAATCAACATCAAGATCGATATGTCAAGCTAAAATTGGAAATTTGTTTGATGACTTTGAAACAAAAATTCTTAGCAATCTAACCGAACAAATAGAAATGTTAAAAATACAAAATGAGCAAAAAAAGATGTTTTTATTGTCCATGCAGAATCACATGATGTTAAATGTTTCTCCTCATTACCAAGTTTGAAGGAAGTTCACCAAGAGGACAATGGAGCAAGTCAATTTCCAATGCAACATTGTTATGTAGCTCCAAGAGGACCATGGCAGCCTATTTACCCTGATATGATGCAAAAGCCTAATTCACAATTTCAAGCTTATGCACATCCACCTCAAAGTAATTGGAACACAACCTTTCCTTGGCAACATTAGCCATCTCAACCCCAAAACCAATCTTGGCAACAAGATTGGCAAGGAACTTATGCAAGCCATCCACAATATCCTCAGTATTTTCCTCAATATCCTCCATACCAAACTCCATGTTATCCTTACCATTCACCTCCACTACAACCCAAACCCATCCACATCCATCTCAAATATACACTCCCACTCAACTACCTGTACCACCATTTCCAAACCCACACATTAAAGTAGCTAAGCCCACTTACAATGCTGAGGTACAACACTTCCAAACATCTCCTCTTAAGCTCAATGGTATTCACCATAGCTCAGGAAGAGTATTGGAAAAAAGAGAATCTCTTGATATCATTGAAGGACTACATCCAGAAGAAGAAGATTTGAAAGAGAAGATCAAAGAATCATGGGTTGCACTTGATGAAGAGCAGACATCAAAATCAGAGATTGAGAAAGCTCCCTCATGGTTACCATCAAATCCTCCATATATTCAAGAGAAAAAACAGCAAAAAGAGGAAGATTTGAAGGTCATGGTAGAAGAAGACATGAAGAATGATCCAGACAAGCAAGAAAACCAAGGACATCAAAGTTATATTGAGGTTTGGTTTCAGAAAATCAACAAGATGGAGCATCACTCTCTTCTTCAACTATGCTTGATCCTTTCAAGGTCAAATCATTTGGTCTCTAAAATCCAGGTACATGTCAAAGCATACATTTCAAGCCTACACATCATTTTGTCTGTCATCTTGATGTGCACATGGCTCCATTGGAAGTTTTCTTATACTTGAAAGTGATTTTGTTTTTCAAGTAGGGTAGGGTAGGAAAAAAAAAAAGAAAAATAAAAGAAAAAATAAAAATATCAGGTGAAAACCTCCTTGGAGGCACCTCAGATTGGCTCATTGATTGAAAACCTCTATGAGGCAGTCAATGGGTTGGAAAAAAAGAAAAAAGAAGGAGAGAAAAAAAAAAAGATCCTAGGTGAAAACCTCCTTTGAGGTGCCTAGGCAGACCTACTAGGGTAGGAAAAAAAAAAAAAAAAAAAAAATCTTTGCTTCACGTATCTCTCTGATGAATGCATGTACTCTCCAACATCTGCATGCAACAAGAACAAGTTGGTACCAAAAGAAAAATTGGTCAAGCCTAGTCAAAAGAAGTCAAATTTTCACTTTTGCCTCCTTTGCTAAAATGCTCCAACAAGGCCAAGACCATGCGAATCCATCAACCTTATCTATTTTAATCATCCACCCATCTTTCTCAAGCTTCTACCATTCAGTTTTCTTGCTATCCTAAAAAACTACAGGATGCTCTGTTTTACTATAGGATACAAAAATACATAGAGTAGAAATTTGTTTTTGCCATAAATTGAAAACCATGCATTCATTTGCCAATCTATTTTAGGGGGAGATGCATATGGATGATGGTAATATTCTCAAGCAATTTTAGCAAATTCCAGTGTACAGTTTTCGAGAAATCAACGTCCATCGCCTACAACCATTTTTGCATTTTCTCGATATCCGTGAATCCATTTAAAAATCTTTTTCATGGGGAGATGCATATGGATGATGGTAACATGACCGAGAAATTTCAGCAAATTCCAGTGCACAATTTCCAAGAAATTGACCTCCATCACCTTCAACCATTTTTAGTTTTTTCTCGAGATTCGTGCATCCATTGACCAAAAATGTTTTATGGGGAGGTGCATAATGATGATGAAAACATGTTCAAAATGTTTAAAGTCAATCCATTCTACCGTTTGGGAGATATGGACAAAACACATCATTGTCCTGAAAACCTACATGATTCCCTGAGATCCTACAGGATACAGAACAACACCTACAGGATTGGCAGTGAACAGTTTTAAAAGGGAAAAATAGAGGTTGGCTTCATCAAGTAGTGTTAAGCAGGTAGGCTCTACATTTCTCCACATTTTTCGAAGTCAAAGGAACATAAAAAAACCCTTCTAGTTTGTTGAAAGTGATTGCAACATAAGGGAATTGTATACACAGAATTTTTAAATTTGGTATCAGACATATACAAACCTCCATCCATCAAAGAAAAATGATAGGGGAAACCCATCAACACAATTAGGATTCATCAACACCCTCCTGTACTAGAGATATAGCACAAGGCACAATTGGATGGGTTTATTTGAAAAATTGAGGGGATATGATGATGAAGTAGCTAGAGATTTGTAGTCAGCTTCAGCATGGAGATCCAAAGGTCAAAGAAGCTCCTCCAGAGCTTAGCAACAACATCAGGATCATCAACATCATCATCCAACACCTTCAGATCAACATTAACTCAACAGCAGCATGCAGATCTCTCTAACAACCATCAGGTAGGTACAGGTATGCAATATTCTTGACCTCTTCTCTTGAGCACATTATAGTTGGAAATTTGTTGTCAATGCATTAGAGATGAGGCTTTATAAGCTAAGGATGAGTCAGTAGTCTCAACCGCCTTCAACAAGTTAATTGCAACTCACTCCTTCACTCATGTAATGTTGAAAAGTCAAATTATGAAGGGTGATGATTTCAAGGAATGAGGACAACAGTTAAAAGAAGAATTTTTTGTAAAGGCCAAGTCACCACAGCACTCAAAGCCCTCCATCCACTTCATATTCATTGTCTATTCATCATTCATCCATCCCATTTCATTCTTGAAAAAAAAAAACAGAGCATCCTCTCCATTTTCACAAACCTGCACTACTCCCTTTGAGCCCTAGCATCATCATCCAATCCCTCTTCATCATTTCTCATCACTCCCATACAATTAAAAGACCCTGAAAGAGGAGGAATGACTACTACAGGAAGGCAAAATGTTGCTACAAGAAGGAAGAAATGAACAAATTATGCTAAACCCCAAGATGGCAGAGCTTGTGAGAGACCTAGTCAAAACAAAGAAATCCAAGGCCATTAGGCAGTCATCTAGGCCACAAGAGAGAAGAAGAATGCAACAAAAGGAAATGAGGCATTCACCATCAAAATAGAACTCAAACTGTAGTGATGAAAAGAGGTTTTCCAAGAGGTCTCCAATCTCTTTCTAGCTTTTGTCCAGGGCCTAAAAACAAGAGAAAGGCATGGGAGTCAAGTTGAGGGTCTACCCTAACCTCAGACTATCATTTATGCTCAAAATTGGTTTCCTGTAGGTTTCTTGTAGTTTTGACAGGAATTACTACAAGATGTCCTAGTTCTCATCTAAATGCATTTTGAAGGTGTTAGAGGTGTCCAAATGGCGGAACAAGGTAGCCGAAGGTTGATAAGGGTGTGGAAGACCTTTCCAAACTGAAAAATATTCAAGAGCCCATCTTGAATAAGGGGAAGAAGGCAAGCTAATGGTCTCAAGAAACAATGATTTTTCTTTGCACAAATATGTTTTTGGGCTTTTCCTTGTAGAACTTGCAGCCAAGATTCTTAATGCACAAGAGAGAGGCCACCATGGCCATGAATGAGGCACAATGAGGTCACTAAGTTGCTCAGAGGATGAGCAACACTTTCAGCAGGGGGGTGTGATGGGCCTCTAAATTAGACATAAGTTAGGGCCCATACCTCTAAATTAAACATTAATTTAAGGCCTATGACCATCCTTCAGCGCATTAAACCTCTCTTTCTACATTTGATAAATTATTTTTAACTTTAATATATTCATTAGGAAGGTTAATGAATAATTGGATATTTGTGCCTAATATTATTTATTTTTGTAGAATATTATGAGAATATTGGGTAGATTATGAAGATTTGGAGAAGGAGATAATTTAGGGACGTGCTCCCTACTATAGGAGGGTCAATAATAAATAATAAATCAACAAGGTATTATGGAATTGTGGAACTCCAATGATTGAGAAAATCTAGGAATGTGTTCCACTAATCAAGGGACTAGATCCACTAATCAAGGGATTTTGGTGGGGAAAGCTTCCTCCATTCATGGGGAATGATTCCTAATCATTTTGTATAAGTACCAAGTCGAAATTTGCCTCTATATATAGATTTTCATTAGTGTTCTTGTGGAGAGAACTCGTATTTTTGCAGCTCCATTGTATTTTCTTGCAGGAATGTCATTGTATTGATGAAAATAATGAAGATTGGTGTCATATTAAGCTTTTAAATCTTGTTCTCCTCCATAGTTCTTTGAGTTTCCTTGGGCTTGTCCATCCCAGGAGCCTCAAAGTCCTTTTATATCATTTTATTTCCTTCTTTTCGCTGCTTATTCACATGCATCTCTTGTTTCTATTTCTTTCTATTTCTGCATTTAGTATTAATGATTTCTTGTTGTAGGATTGAGTTAAATGGTTGATGTAAGTTCTTTTGCAGGGTCACAAGCATTATTTCATCCTTGGAAAAGCTTTGGAAGTTCATAGTAATCATTGAGCTGCTTGGATTAATCTTCTTATTCCCAAATCTAGATTTATGGACCTCCTTTGTGGCAAAGAAAAGTAAATTTCTGCTATTTTTAGAGCATGATAACGAGCTTCAATCAGGTTGATTCCACTTGCATTAGATCACAAAAACGTTCTAGTTCATAACAAAAAATTATCCCACTTCATTTTCACTTGATTAGGTTAGGCATTTTTTAGATTTACTAGTTCACGAGTTCTCGAATTTCTATATTTTCGACTAGTAATGTTTTTCTATTTTTTAGCATGGTTAACAAAGGTATTTTTGAGTGATTCCACTTGGAATGGGGACCTAAGACATCCTAGTTAATAAAAAATTTTGTCCCATCCAATTTGGATTTGATTTGCTTGGTCATTCGATGAATTATATTAAATCTGTACATCTTGTAGGAAATCACTATAGCATCCTGTAGGAAATTCTGTTTTGAGCCCGAATTGAGAAAAATCATCACTGAAGCTGGGATTAGGCCTCTACTTGACCTCCATGCCATCAAGACCATTTTAACCCTCTCTCTCCAAACCTAGATCAACATTTTGCTACTTTTGAAGAGTAGGATTTGATTTTGATTTCTTCTATGTTTAGTCTTACATTAGATCTCATCAATGTTTTATATCATTATGAAAATTTTTCCCATGCATGAAATAGGAAGCTAGATCATGAAATTCTATTTTCCTTAGTTAATTGAAATTCTTCTTGTTTGCATGATTTTTGGGCAAATGCCAATGTTTGATGCAGTGCAGGTGTTTCAGGAGTATAGAGAGATTTCATAGTCAACAACCTCATCCCAACTTCATCCACCCATGGTCCTCACTTTCTTTCACTAAACCCTCACCAATTTCATCATTTCACAAGGAAACTTCTCCAAGATTTTTGAGGAAATCCAGCCATCTCCCAACTTTGGTTTTGAGTTCTGAAGTGGTCCTAGGCACTCCCTTACCTCATTCCATCCACCAACCACCTTCCCTAAGATTTCCATCACCTTCAAAATCCATCCTTTTGCTCTCGGCTGTATCCTGTAGGTTTTTTAGGGATCCTGTAGGTTTCCAAAGGATCATGTAGGAAATCCTGTAACATCTTGTAGGAAATCTTGTTTTGAGGCCGAATTAAGGAAAAATCCTCTAGGAAGCTAGCAAAGGGTTCCTACTTGTCTCCCAAGCCTTCTGACCATTCACCATCATCTCTAAGCCACCTGACACATCACCAAAAGAGATTAGCTTTCACACTCTCATATGAAAAAAGACAAAAAGAAAAACAGATTTATTTTATTCATTTACATGCATAGTAGTAGAAAGTTTGATGGTTTGAATCTGCATGCTTAGGACAATAGGATTGCATAAATGTTAATTTAGCATTCTTTTGAAGCAAAGCCTCTCAGCAATTAGTTATAAAATGGTGTGTTTTAGCATTTGATTTCAGTCTCTTTCCTTGTAATTTCTTTCTTTCAATAGGTTAAGGTTCCATTTCAAACATTTCATTTTCTGCAATTAGTTTAGGATTTGACTTCAGTATATGCACTCCATTACATCATGACAGCTAAGGAAGGACAATTGTATGCCACACACATAGTGCCGATACCTCTTAAGTTTGTACAAACCCCGGGTTGATAATTAAAGTCAGTAGCCTTGGGAGTTGCAACATTCTTGTTGCAATACCGAGGCTCATCAGGCATCAAAGTCCATAACAATGTCCATTCATTCCCGGAAAAGAATGATAGATTTCCTCCGCGAGGGAATATTGGGTGTTCTTCCACTGATGCAAATACAATGTAATATAATAAGGTCTCCAACGTGGGGGTGTTTGTGTGGCCCAAATTTATCATATCCCTCTCTAGCAAGGAGAAAGAAGAGTATTTCATGGCCATCAAGGGCTCCAAGTTGCCTCATGAGGCCTAAGAAATGGACGAAATTTATCTAGCGAGCCTTACATGTGACTAATCTCAACCATTCATACTACTTTTCTTAGTCCAACCAAATCTCAAAATACTATACTTGGTTGGAGTGGATGAAGTTTGAACCGTTTCCAAATTTCACTTTAAACCAACAGTTTTGATCAAATAGGTCATATTATTTATTCTTGAATTTTAAGCGTGTTTGAAAAAAATACTCCAAAAGTGAAGGTTGCACTGCACAACAGAAACATCCTTGGCCTGACGTACCAAGTCCAAGGGATATCTATTATGTGAAAATTGGCCCTGCCCTTATATCTCTTTGAAACATGCCATTGGATAGGGTAAAACAAACCCCGTAGATAGCTTAATAAGTTGTCAATCCCACCATTGAATCAGGACTCAGTTTCCTTATTATGGTGGTTGGAATCACCCTTGTTGCTTCAATATATTTTTCCTTATAAATATTATTTGATGTTACTTGAGTAATCTGGATAAGGGTTTCCTATTTTCATTCAAAAGCCAAAATTTTAAAATCTACTTGAAAATGTTCATGATCATTTGCATGATTTTTACGGTCATTGGAAAGATGAGGGTTGTTAAAGAAGTGTCTAATGGGGCAATCAACACCTACAATGGATCTCCATTTTATAATAATTTTCTTATATTTTCTATTAATACTAGGCACTGGCCAGCACCGTTTCCTTATTGTTTTCACTGCTATTTTCTTTCATTAATACTGGGCACTAGCCAAAACCATTTCCTTATTGTTTTCACTACTATTTTTTGTCATTTGAGGTAACTGTTGGTGGTTATATGCATGATTTTATCTCTTTTACCATTTTCTAGTGCTCAATTTACAAGTCATACAAGTTGTAACCGCCTTTTTTCCATCTTATATGGCCTACAGTCTCATGTTTAGTTTAATAAAATCTACCTATCTATCTCTCTATCTCTGATTGCTTAAGAACTATTTCAGATTTTCTTTTTTTGGCATGAATATATCTGTAGTTTGACCTGATTTTTACTTTGATTATTCAACTAGTCAGTCTTGGTTCATGGCTTTGCAAGCTGTTACAAGCTTGATATGAAGTATGAGAAAAGAAAAGCACAAAAAAGGTTTTTATTGCAAGTCAAGCTTATCATCTGGACTTTTTTGTGATTTGTTTCATAGATATTGTGATTTTCTTATTAATTGTTTTACCTACTAAGCTTGACTTCTTCAATATTTGGGTGGATGTAGAGACCAAGGGGTTTGAAGGCCATGGGAAACTTCGACACTGCCTCTGACTAGAAATCTACCGTGGCATACACATGTATCAAGCTTTCTATGAATTCCCTTGGCATTACTTGTAGTTCAGAGAGAGTGAACTATAAAGGGTCTTGGTGAGATTCCACAACTGGTGTGTTCTGTTTACAGGGTTAAAACCTCATTTATATTTTAATAGTACTAAATTTGTTATCTGTGACTAGAAATTGTATTCAAGTCTGCAATGTTTCAGGTGCTTCTGATTGGAGGCACCTTCTCCATGTACGCAGGTGAGAAGTACTCCTTGTAAATCTGTAGAAATTTGTAGGTGCTAAACATAATTCAAATGTTTAATGTATTTCAAACAAGGACAAACCATTTTACAATAAATTGATTCTTTCTAAGTTTTTCTCCCTACTTATTTTATAAAGAAGGCATTGGGTAATTGCATCAGAGAAACAGAGTTCAAGTTGTATTTCGTTGACTTGGTAAACACTATCAAATATTATTTTAACTTGGTACTATAAGAGGTTAAAATTAGTGTTTTAAACCTCAGCCGACATGGACTCAGACAGACTTGGCCAACTTGATTGAGATGACCATCTAAGATACCGAGTCATCCTTCAAACCAAATTGGGGACTAGTTTGGTATTGAATCAGTTGGTTTGGTGTATAAATTTTGAACTGATCATGGTGTGGTTATTCACAACACTGATGAGTAGTTACAACCAACTTAGCTAATGGCCATTTATTGGTAAAAATTAACAAATAACAATTTTTCTTTGCTCTTTTGGTTTCTCATTACTTTGAAAATAATTTTAAAGTTTCCAAAGCAAAAATATATGATTATATCATTGATCAACACTCTATATGGTTTGCGTCTAGGTTTTCTTTGAGGGAATTGCTTCAGTGAAGAGTGGAATATTATCGCTGGAAATTCAATCATTAAATGTATCGAGGGGGTATGTTGAATCTATTTATGAGGAATGGCAAATAGAGCATAAATATTTAGTATTTTATTTTTCTTCATTGAATGATCTCAAGTTCAAGACTCATCAGGTCCACCACCTTTTGAAAGGTTGAACATTGAAATATCTCCAATACAAAGTCGCCATACGACATAATTGTAGGTTCACAAATAGTGTAAGTAACTTGTTCTCCTTGTGTCTGTTTTTTCCATTTTTTCTCTATTTTGTAACTAGCTTCCAAATGGTTTCATGTTTCAATTGCATGTTTAAAGTTGTAATTTTCCAATTATTTAATTTACAATATTTAGGGATATGATGAATGGTTAGATTGTAATCATAACGTATTTGACGTTTATGTGGTGTTAAATTATTTGAAATAAAACAGTTAATAAAAAAACTCTAAACACTTTTCTTATAGTCATATTTGGCTCCTCTCAATATCTAAGTCGAACCCAACAAATAATCATTGGGATGAGCATTTGTTTGATAGCATATATTGAAAATTCTTGTTTATTTAATACTATGTTTAAAGCATTATAGTTGTGTGATTCAGATGGTTCTCAGAGGGTAATATCACAAAGAGATAAACCAATAGCATCAAAGTTGACCAATGAGAGCACCGACAAAGATGTTATGGAGAAGGGTATTGCTTTTGTGAAGCCTGGTGGAAAACTACCTGATACGAGCACATATCAAGTGAAAGATAATGCAGGGTCTTTGAACAATGGGAGTATAACCACAGAACAAGTGAGAACATGTAATGCCCTACTTAATCTTATCATGCAAATTTTATTAGTGTTTAAATTACCTGAAAATATTGACTTATAATTATCAAGAAATATTGGTACATACCTACATTTGTGAAATTGTAAATTTATTTACTGATATAAATTTATTATTGTTATTATTCAATTCCCAACTTGTCTTCTCAAATTTCATTTTGGATAGGATATGGTCTCCTTCCATTTATTCCAATTTAGATATCCATATCCCAAAATGTCTTCTCAAAATCTACTTGGGAGAAGATATGGTCTTCTCCAATCAATTTCCAAATTAAATATCAATATCTTATCCCCAAAATGTCTTCTCAAATCTACTTGGGAGAAGATACGGTAAGAAAAGTCAAGGATACTAAATGAAAGGATGAGGGGGTAGTCATAACATTAATGATAGGTGGTTGAGGTGGATGGGAGGAAGAGGCATAAAAGGGGAAGGATGATGAGAGGAGAGGGGGGATCCTTGGTCTTCATTTTGGTTTTGGTTTTGTTTTGGAGGAGGGATGTGGAGAAAGAGGAGGGAGATCAAACTTGGATATGGAGAGTGTTTGTTAAACTTGGACACACTACATCTGGTTGGACTTAGGCTCGGAGGACTATGGAACCTGTGGAGGTTCTCTAGGCTAGAAAATGATTCCTAGTTGGATGGGAGAAAATCCAGTCAAGAGGAGCATCCCAATAGAGTCAGGAGCTCAGGAGCATCTCAACTAAGCTATTGGAACATGTATTCCTTCGTTTATTGATTACTTATGTAAATGGTTGCAATGAAATTATTACTTGTTTAACTTGTGGCAAATAAATTTTAATGGTATATTATCATCAAATAAATGTTTAGATATATATAAATTATTTCCCATCTTATTGTGTTTAAAATTAGAGAAATTTATTTTTTAGTTAAAGGAACCTAGGAGGGAGCCTCACAGAACAGGATATGAAGTTTATCGACCAAAAACATCCCAACATAGACTAGTAGAGAGCTTGTAAATATGTGCAAAATCACTGGAAAAGGCTTCTATTTGTTCTAATATAGAAACAAACTTACTCACAGGGAATCAAAAACCAAAGTTTTCTAAGCCAGACATAAAATCCACTGATGTTAAAACCAACAATATGCCAGCTGAGTTGAGAAAAAGTAAGATATAAAGATTTTTATATTTGAGTTATACATTCCTTTAATCTTGTATTGAAGTGTTATTGAATTAGTAAACTTTCTTTTAAATACCAAAGTGTCTGTTCAAATCAGATGGGATTCTTGAAGGAGGGAAACCCGATTCAATAAATCACAAAATGAATTTGGGTGTTGAGTCTGTTCCAATTCAAAATTAGGCTGCCTCACAAAAGCTTCTGAAAAGAATGACTGATAAAGGTCGGGAACATGAGCAATTCAAGCATGGCAGATCTAGAAAGTTTAGAGGAAACCAAGAATCAACTTCCCTTTTAACCCTTGATGAATGGGAGGTGAAAAAGGGAAAATGAAGGCAACTTCCAGTTGGAGCGATGGTGTCTCTCAAGATGCAGAACTAGCTAGACAACTTCAAAACCAATTCTCGATTTAGAAGCGTCAAATGTCTATATCCATGGCCTAACCTTCTTTTATCTCTACGATGGAAAGTGTGAGCTTCTTAGCTTAATTTAGATAGCAACAAGTTGGAACCACTAATCTATGTGGAATGTTTTCTTCATTTTCTTGTTTCACAGGCAAAGATAGTACATGAACAGGAAGCAGAAAAAATTCGAATGAGTATTTTCAACTTTGGGAATATAAGTAATAGTAGTGAAAATAGAGGAAGGAAACAAAGAGCATGAGGTAGGGGTAATAGGCGATTTTAATGGACTGTGTCACGCTTTCTCTAGCTCTCAAAAAAGGGAAAATCTAGAAGCATCTCTTGTTTCTTTTTCGGAACTTTTGTCATGTTGTATTAAGTAATTTATTTCACACCCATGTAAATTTCAGAGACAGATTACTTGTTTAACATTGAGATGTTTATTTCCAATTCAAACTATAATCAAAGATCATGTGGTATAAATTCCTCAGTGCAAATTCATGGCTGGATTAATAGTATTGTGATTATTATCGTAATGTATGTAAGGATCTTTATAATTTGGTGATCTTTGCCAACGGCTGATTGGATAGTCAACCTATTGATCTATTTAGGATTAGTCGAGGCTACAAGATGAACCTTAGTCCATTGGGCTTATCCATATATGTACTATATTTGTACTTTATTCTTTGTATTTTGTCTTTTTATGGGTCACTCGGTCAAAAATGATCACCCACCTAAATTTTGTATTATATATTTCTACATCTAAGAGAATTCATCAATAATGATCACTCTCATTCTGTACTTCTATATGGTAAACACCCCTTTATATTGTAAACTGTACAACATTTGCAGTTTGGCAATCTGCTTTTGAGTACGATGGTGTGGGTATAAGCACATGATAACTTTCTCTCATTTGGTTAGTGGAAATTCACAAATCCCTCTTCTCTATCCTATTTGTGCTTATTTGTCTTCGATAAATCATTGTTTAATCATATATCATGCACAACACATTGAATGTACTTTTTTTAAGAAACAAATATGCTTTTTATATTGAGATTATGTTCTCTAAGCTTTTTTGGCATGATCTTGCCAGAGACCTTTATATTATAAACCAGTCAGTTCAGGACCAACAACATCCAACTTAGCCAAGTTGATACTAGTTCATTCTCAACAATCCTTAGCACACTTTTGGAGAAAAAAAATAAATTATTTATTTATTTATTTTTAAAAATTTACATGAACCCTAGATTCTCATCGTAGACTCTAAAAACACACTAAATAGAGATTCCCTCCACCACATTTTTGTCTTACACCTCTCCTCTCTCTTTGAGTTGTGCTTCTACTGGTGCTACTAGTGCAGTTGCAGATGTTCTTGAGGAGTCTAACAAGTTTGAGGAATTCAAGCGAGAGGATTATCCTATAGCTCATGATGAGGATCCCATTTCTAGTAGTGGTGATGAGTTTGA
This sequence comes from Pinus taeda, assembly GCA_000404065.3. Lineage (NCBI taxonomy): Eukaryota > Viridiplantae > Streptophyta > Pinopsida > Pinales > Pinaceae > Pinus > Pinus taeda. Next base: position 34,558 of record APFE031544064.1, read on the forward strand.
AGATTGATCATGTTGATTAGTCATATGTAGTAGGCTAGTAGCTTGTATCATGTTGTTTTTTTGGAGTCTAGAGGGCCATTTAGAGGCCCGTTGATTATGTATTTGGATTTAAATATGTATTTCACTAGTTTCCATTTTGATATATTCATCATTAGATGGTATATACATGAGAAAATTTTGCATAAATTGTCCCAAATGGTTTGGAATATTTAAAATCATTTTTTTCATTGAAATTTTAATATTCTATGTATTTTTTAGTAAACCAAATCATAAAATTCAAGCCATTTTAATTTCGAGGTGAGTTTGACTTGAGTCTAAGCGTACCCTCGGTTGATTCCAAATTTTTAAAACATGGGTTTAAACACTAGCAAAAGTTCCATTCTTTTGTTATATATATCTAGATTATTATTATTATTTTTATTTATTTATTTATTTTGATTTATTTTATTTTGTTATTTTGATTTATTTTATTTATTTTTTATTTTTTGTAGTTTGTCTAGGTATGTATTTTTGGTCGCTATCACAACGTATTGTTGTTGATCACTGATGAATTATATATGCAATTTTATAATATCTGAAATGAGTCATGTGATACCTGAAGATGTGGACAGAAAAAGTTGTGGTATATTCTATGGTAATCGTTGTTATATTAAGATAATTTTGGTTCATGCCAACTTCAGTAGCTAGCCCGTGTAGGACATAAATGTCGTGTTGGAACTCCTAATTCTGTATATTAGCTTTATTCTCAATGTGTTTGATCTCTTGGATCCTCTCAGGTGGAGCTTGGAGGTTCAAAGCTTGAGCTGCTCGGCATGACTGTCACTAGGTAAGGATTTTTTACTAATTTTATACTGCGGATACCTTAGTCCTTTTTGGTTACATTCCATCTAAGTATAGTATATAAGGACTATAGTCTTCCCCAGGGTATCACGATGGTTTGATTGTGTCTTTGCCTCATTCCAAACACAAATGTAGAAATTTGAGGCTTGTGTAACTTTGATCTTAAATACACCCTTTCTCTTTGATTTCTTTGTTCATGGCATGAAAAACAAAATTTTTTGTTGTTGGTAACTTACCCACTTATGCTGATTTCAACATCTTTGGCATGCTTAAAGGCTTGAATTAATGTTTCCTCAACAAATCCAACAACTTCCAGAAAATAGCATTGTACAAATATCATTTGCCATATTTACTGTTTATTTACTATGTAGTTTGGTTGGGACTTTTAACCCTGTTCTCCACATTTTGGACGTTCATGTTAATATCTTGGATATTCCTTTGGTCACTTCTGAAGCTCAAAATTATGGACAAAGCTCAAAATTTCTATAGCACAAACATTGCTATGCTAGTATTTTATATATACTTGGTATTGTAGCTAATATAAAAGCTCTTATTCATCTGAAGAAAGTGGTTGATGTACGCCATGAGTTAGACACAAGCTCATTTTTAAAGTGATTTTCCATCCACAAATTTTTTCATACCTCATATTTCAGGCCTTCATGTTTGTGGGGTAGATTCCAAGAGTAATCTGATTAGGATAAAAGTTGTGACAACATGTTTCATTGGGTAAAAGTTTGAAGAATCTGTTAGATGTGTATGAACTTAATGTTAGTTCGTAATTGAAGAAAGAGACTTTGTTCATGCATGATGGATTGTGTTCATGTGAGTTATAACAACCTTAATACATGCAATTACCAATCATCCAAAGTCCCAAAAGACAAATTGAAATACAATTTCCTTTGCATATTTGTCATGAAATAACACCATTGCTCAAATTGATTTGCTTTGAAGTTCATGGATAGGATTGATAAAAGGCATGTTTGGAAATTGCAAGGCACAAGCTTGTGTTGGCATGGCTATTCAAGTTAAATATTTTGAATGGTAATTATGACAGTTTTGTAAAGTTAACGTGGCATTTTATTTTGGATATAAATTAAATTATAATGATAAGCAAGGAGTGGATCATTTTTCTGTGTTAATGATATTGCATTTGGAAAGTAAAGAAGACCATAAAAAATTCCATTAAATGCATGCCTCAAAGGCGAGCTTACATGGTTATTCAACTTGATGTGTAGATAACAAAACTATTTATGAATTTGTTGTTGAGAAATGGCAACAAGAAATTCCAGTTTAATTTGTCCTTGAATTAAACTGAGAATTAAAATTGAATTCTATTCTCATAGCAACTTGTAAATAGTTAATTATATTTAATTAACTTTATTAGCTTAGGAATTTCGAGTTGGAAGTCTTTCTGAAGTCATGTATATGTTCTCCCTCAGTTTTAGGGGTCTTGAATGAGTTTAATTGTGAGTTGTAATTAGATAACTTAGTTTACTCAGTTATGTTCAATTAAATTAGTTCCAAACTGTTTGTGGAACTAATAGAGAGTTAAGTACATTCAGTTGGTGCACTAGTGCATCCACAAGTGTCACTCTAGTTAGCTGAAGATTCACTCATGAGAAACTCATGCATGTCAGTTCAGAGAAAGATCCAGTTTAGACTAGAGTGCAGGGACAATGTACTATCAGTCGTATGATTTACTGAGTTGTAAATATCATGCATGCAATCAGAGAAGGACCTATATTTGGATTGCGCAATTTTGGAAGCACGAATTCCCTTTAAATACAGGTTATTCATCCTAATAATTGCGCAAGGAAATAGGGGCTTGGAAGGTAGTGGAAATTGGCTAAGTGTTGGCTAAGAGCGGGCTTGTGAGGTAAAGAGTTGGATATACTTGTGCGGAATTGTTCCAGTGAGAACAAGACTTGTATATTCACTCATATTGATGATTTAATGCAATACAAATAGGCAGGGTTTTGAGTAGTGGATTTTCCCAGGAAAACTTATTGTATTATGTGCCATTGATTTATCTTCTTCTTGTTCATATTATTTTCATCGATCTATTGGATTCCGCTGGTTGAAATTAGAAGTAGATTCTTGTCTTGTTTTTTAGTACATTGCATGAGCTTGTGAATCTATAGGAAATTCTACATGGTATCGGGGATGAATTCAATATACTAGAGGATATTTTGAAGTTTTGAATTTTGGGTTACAGGTGAAATTCAAATTTGCAATACATACTTTAGTATCGGTAGATGGCATTCTACAGTTTACGGCTCGAGTATGCCTTGGAAGGCAGCTCAAATTATATAGAATGGAGGGACATACTGGAGGCTTTGCTAGAGGATAATGTCTTAAAGGAATTCGTTGATCAAGACATTCCTAAGGCAGCGACATCGAATGCACAAAATCTGCCTGAATGGAAGAATTGTGTGGCGAAGACAAGGCAGATAATACTTGAAGGAGTTCAAGACCACATTCTCTCGAGTCTCCATGCCAAGGAAACTCTGTACGCTATGTGGAAAGCATTAACAGAATTGTATTAGAACAATAGTGACCAAAGGAAATTGGCACTGAAGGACAAACTTCAAAAAATCAAAATGGATAAAGGCGAGACTATTCCAAAATACTTGACCAAGTTCACTTAATGTCGTGATGAACTTGGAGGTGTTGGAATCACGATTACTGAGGATGATATGGTGAGTTTTTCTCTTCTGGGACTCCCAAAGAGTTGGCATAGTTATCAAGACTCTGTCAATGGTCGGGAGAAGTTGCTAGAATGGGAACGACTGTGGTCGGATTTGATGTAGGAGGAGATCACGAAGAACACCAGGGATGGATCTTCATCAAATATTGATGATGAAGAGAACTGTGCCTTATCGATTAAGGGAAAGAAGGGGAAGGGAAAGTTTCCCATTCTAAATCAACTTCTTGTCATGGAGATAAGAAGAAAGACATGATGAAAGTTAAGTGCTTTCATTATCACGAGATGGGCCATTTTGCTACAAATTGTCCACTCAAGAAGTCTAAGAAGAAGCCCTTAGGAGGAGCAGTGGGTGAGGCTTTAGCCTCTCAATTCAAATTGGACTTTTCCCTCATTGCATGCATGGTGTCATAAATGATGGGAAGTGTATGGTACTTAGTGCAGCTTCATTCCACATGACTAGCAACAAGGAGTTATTCAGTGATCTGGAGGAGAAAGATCTCTAGATGCATATCGAGATGGGTGACGATGGGAGGTATCGTGCTACTGGATTGGGAATGGTTACTTTTTAGAGGGAGAACGGGGCTCCACTCACATTGAATAATGTTATGTATGTGCTCGGGAAGAAGAACTTGGTATCCGTTGCCATGCTTGAGGATAGAGGCTATGATGTGATCTTCTTGAAAGGAAAGGCATTCCTTTGACACATAGCCACAGGTCAAGTAAAGAAGATATGGATTCGGGTGAAGAATCTCTATAAGATGGAGGTAGAGAATTGTGCTACTTTGAGCATGAAAGAAAAGATGGCACAGAACCGAGACATTGGCGAGTTGTGGCACAGGCGATTGGGTCACTTGCATCATGGGGCTTTGAATATCATGCAACAGATCTCCACCGGTTTGCCCAAAGGTACACTAGAGCAAGTTGATACATGCAAGGGGTGTATTTGGGTAAATACACCAAGCCTTCTTTTCATGACGGAGGCAGCGAGCGGAGGCTATTCTAGAGCAAGTCCATTCGGATGTGTGTGGACCATTCTCAACAACATCCATGACCAAACACAGGTATTATGTTCTATTTGTTGATGACTTTTTTCGAAAATGATGGATATTTTTCATGGAGAAAAAAGATCAAGCCTTCACAAATTTTTATGAGTTTAAATCATTGGTGGAGAAAGAGTCGAGCAAGAAGGTTAAAGATCTATGGAGTAATAATGGTGTTGAGTATGTCTCAAACGATTTTAATAACTTATGTGTAGTGGAAGGGATTAAACAAGAGTTGATGGCACCCCATAACCCACAGAAGAATGGGGTGGTCGAGAGGAAGAACAGAAGCATAGTAGGGGAAATAAGGAAAATGTTGCATGATCAGGTCCTACCACTACACTTGTGGGCTGAGGCATGCAACACAATGGTTTATTTGCAGAACTGTAGCCCGCATCAAATTCTTGGGATGAAGATACCAGAGGAGGGTTATTTCAGTAAGAGGCTAAATGTTGGTCACTTCAAGATTTTTGGGTCATCGGTATATTGCCATGTGACCAAAGATGCATGGAAGGAGCTTGAGCTGATAATAGAGTTTGGGATATTTCTGGGGTACACTGATACACGTCATAACTATTGAGTGTACTTGCTGACCAACAGGATGAGAATGTGTTACACAATATTTTGTCACACCTCCTGCCCTTCCCTATGTCATACCCAGAGTGCCAAAACCTTGACAACTATGTAGTGTACCCATCCTGATATGCTTTCCAAATCCTCCTTGAAGAACTAATGAAAATTTGCCTTGAGCCTTTCCTGAGAAAAATGAGCTCAAATCCCTAATTTTTGGGTCAACATGACTATGACACTTCCCTCTCATGCTGATGGTAGGTTGCACCATATGAGCCTCACTCTGCTGATGCAGATTTTTCTTGGATAATCACGCTAAACGCTAAAAGGAAAGTTTTCCCAAAGTGGAGGAGAAGCTTCGTGATCTAGAGGCTTCCAGAACGACAAGCTGGATGATGTTCGTTGTGGATGTGGGCGAATTCTCCCAATATTACCCTTTGATATTATCCCTATTAACTTCCTCCTTGAGATGAGGACCTTCCCCTATCTTTGGTGAGATCCTAAGTCCCTCTCCCTACCTATAAATTCATCCCTCTCCATTCCCAAAGGGTTGACCTCTGATGATTTTCACCCTTATGCTGAGATGGTGCTTGCATGCTATTCATTTTGGCTTGGAGAAGGAATACTTAGAGAGCTTGAGCTTGGACTTGGACATTCACTCAAGGAGGGATTCCAACATAAAGGCCTGGGTTGTATGCTTCCTCTTTTAATTATTAATATATACAACTGTCGGTTCACTTTCCATAAATGTTTGTGTTGATGCTTCATTTATATTAATGCTCCTTGATCTGTTAAGTGGATTACATTTGAATTATGATGGTTTCGCTTTTATGCTTTGTTGTGTTTTTGGCCTTTTATGCAAGTCTTCAAATGCCATGAGCAACAAGGATTGAGTTTGAGGGAGCGAGCGACCAAGATCTTCAATACAGGAAGGCATCATAGCATCAGAGTGAGGTAGGTCTCCTTCCTCTTCTTTAATTTTGATTGTAGTCTAGGAAAGTGTCTTATAGATTGTCTAGTTTGTTGCTAGACCCACTTATTGGGCTAGAGGGATCATCTCTATCCGCAGAGAGGATTTACCTACTCAACAAAATGGTGACTCCATTGGGGAAGCTATAACCTTTTCATCCATTTCTTCAATCTGATCATTTGATTAGTTTGACCAACCATCAAATTCTCGGCTTGTGTACATTAGTGTAGGTTTATACAATCACTAGTTAGTGCCTTAGAGTGCTAATTCTGGATTATTTTTTGAAATCTTTTTTTTTTCCCATATTCCTCACTCTGCCCGAGTTTTATCAGTGACAGTAACGTTCGCAGCGCTTGTTTTTACCCGTCGAGTCATGCTAAAAACCTTGTTTTCCACGGTTTGCTCGCGTTGAAAATCTGCATGAGCTTTGCTATATAAAGTAGCGTTGATGACCCTATCACCACACGTTTAGCTATATAAAGTAGCACTGATGACCCTATCAACATGAGTTTGGCTATATAAAGTAGCACTAATCCTTGAATGTGATATATTTTAGGGTTTATGCCTTATAATCCAATGTGTCTTGGCCCTTGAGGTCTTTTCCCATCATGTATGTTTGGATTTGTCAGTTTGATTGATTTTCTTGATTAATTTGCAAAATTTGTCTCATTGGCTTCGAAGTGAAATCTGAATGAGTTCTAGGGTTTCTATTTAATTGGTCATCGCTTGTTGCTTGTTGGTGTCATTGAGATGCTAGTTTTGTCGATTGATTGAGTGTTATTTTCTGTGGAAATAATTGAAAACATCATTGTGCATTTGTTTTAGCTTGTCTTTCAAAATTTACTTTTCGTGAAAATGCATTAGTTGCATTGAAAACTTATTTTTTGAGATTCATCATTGAAAATAGATCACATTTTTTTGTGATTGAAAGCTAAAGACTGTATTAGGTGCATCAAATAATTCAAAAAGAAAAGAAAAGCATAATTCATGTAAATGCATCTTAGTAAAGTCAAAATCATTTTGCTTTCGAAAAGTTGCATTTAAGATAGTGAAAAGTGAAAATCTTTTTTACTTTTGGCATTGAATTTGGAAGACAAAAGTGAAAGTTAGTGGAATGCATGTTGTTTGATGCATTATTGATTGAGTTTCTTCCCTTGGTTAGTTTAGCTTTCATTGAAGTGGAAAATTTCCTTCTCTCATATAGCTGCATCTTAGGGATTCAGGTGACATCGTTTTGAGCCCAAAACTGAAACATAATTGAATATAGATATTAAAATTTACTCAATTAACCTAAGGAGCATTTGGAACTTAACGAAAAAATTTTAGAGGTCTAGGCTAGAGACATGTTCTAACGTCTATAAAGCTAGCAACTCTTTTTAACTGCCTGCATTGTATCCCGGGGGTGAAATCTCATTTTAGTACGAAAGTATATCGAAGGTTCTCTAGTACTTTCGGGTATATCAGAGGCACTTAAGTATGGCAAGTTTATTAGAATGCTCTTAGCGAATGATTATGCATTAGACAATGCTAACACGGACTTGTGCTCCCCGTACTGTCGAGTATATATTGGGAGACCCCATTAGGTTGCTATATTTTAGCCACAGGTAACCGAGTCTGCCGCCTTGTAAATGTGATACACCGAACACAACATTCGGGGATATTTGCCTTCATACGTTAAGTCCTTGGTTTCGGCTAAGGTGTATATAATAGTTCACGGGTACTTGGTAACCCCTTTTACTTAGATTACCCCTTTTTGATTTATTTTTGTTAAAGTTCTAAATCAATTAATTGACTGTGGAAAAACATCCTTCGTATGGAAATACTCCTTAGTAGATCTTAGGTTGATACCAGTGGAAACATTTCATGAGTCTACCAGTCAAGGAAACCCCTTCGACGGGAATCCAAGTCCTTTTCCTTATTTTTGAAGCACTGGTGCTCCCTATGTGGCAACGTTGTCCCTTCATGGATTGACCATTGGTCTGCCAGTTTGGTTGTTTTTGGCTTCGGTGATTCCGAGTGTCCATATTGCTTTTCAACCAATTTCTCCTCCACCTGAACAACATCAACCTCATGTTGATCTAAAGTTGACCTCTTGCCTTCTTTTCCTATTTCTTCACCTCGTCTTCCAACAATGTAAACTTTGAAATGTGAACTGATACAATTACCCATTTTGTTGAGGTAGCAAAAATGTCAACCAATTTTGAAAAGTGGTGATGCAGAATACACTCTCTTTTTTTTTTTTTTTCTTCTTCTTTTTTTTTTTGACACTTTAAATTATCTTATGTATCAAATATAAATATTTGTTTTTAAATGTTAGTGATTTGCATGCTGATTTTGAAACGTGTTGATGTAGCATCAACCCTTTTTTTTAGAAGGCTTATTTTTGACACTTTAAATTTTCTAATGTATTAAGTGTGGATAATTTTTTTTTTAAATGTTACATTTTTTGACACTATAAAATTTTTTATGTCCAATTTTTTTTTAAATCATGATCACTTAACAAATTTTCTAGTTGTCTTATTTCTCTTTTTTTAAATGTTGATTACTTGATAAAACAAATATAACAATATATATAAAAAAAAGACGAGAAAAAAACATAAAAAAAATGTGAAAAAAGAAAAAATTATCTTTTAAACCAAAAAGGTGTTTATGTGATTCCTTGTTCATGCGATAAGGAATATATAGGTGAAACTGGTAGGTCTCTTAATATTTGGATTAAAGAACACGCAGCCGACCTAAGAAGAGATAGGACCTCTAAATCAGCCTTAGCAGAACATGTTCACTCTTCCTCTTATTACATCTGCATGGAAGAGGTCAAACTGGTTAGAAAAGAGGACCATTATCTTAGAAGGAAAATCAAAGAAGCCATAGAAATAGAAAAAAGGAGGAACAATTTGAACCAGGACGATGGACAAAAAAGAGGTACCCATGAGTAGAGTTTCATGCTGCAACCTTCAGCTCTGATTGACAACTGCGATTGCACTCCTGCATGACTATGACTCTTGTATCGACTCTGTTTATCAACACTTTTCATCGAGTGCATTCGACACTACCTGCTATGACCTCCTGGCTGTCGTCGACACTGGTTATCCTATCAGCGACTACCTGGCAATGAGACGTGGCTATCGTGAGCCTGGCTTGTTGGTTTGTGACCGGCGAGAATGGCTTTCCACTGGCTAGGTGGGGGGTTGGCTGCTTGGTCTTGGACTGCCTGCTTTGTGGCTTCAACTGGCTGGTGGCTGGGCTTTCAACTTTAGTGACTGGCTACAGGCTGTCTTTCTTGCTGGTAGTAGCTTGCTCATGTATTGGAAGAATTTTCGCATTTACCATTTTCTTTTCCATCTTATTTCCATATTAGCCGAAAGGTTATTTTTGTACTAACCGAGCTTTACAGGTAGAAGTTTTTGGTGAATTTAGATTAATTCATTTCCATATTACCCGAGCTTTACTGATCAAAGTTGTCATTGAATGTGGGGGCCTTAATAGCTACTGGATCAGCTACTGCTCGTGGCTATTATATACTGCTTACTTTCCTAGCGGATTCTCCGGGTGAAATGGATCCTTTGACATTTTGCCTCTTGCCTCAATAAAGTCCAACCTCAGTTGATCTTTTTCATGGTAAATAATTTTTCTATCACCATACATGATTCAACGGATGACACTCAACCACTATCATATGGTATTTTGAAGTATACTTACCATGGCATTGTCTGTAGTGCTACTAATGAGGTTTGGATACTCAGGTTTCGATTGTTAGATGTCTCTAGCTTTGCTGTCATACAGAGCATGAAAGCATATATAATGGCTAAGAGCATTTGTTTACTCCTAAGAGGTCACAGGTTCAAAACCATAGGGGTTAGAGTATGTATGCCTTCATAGACTTAGCAGTCAAATCTCTGCACAAAGGTGCATACCTTGTCCCACAAACAAGGGGGTCTCATACACCAATTTGGTGTCTCGCTTGGCTGTGAATTCAAAAATGGATATTACTATCATTATTATTATTAAGATGTGAAGTTATATATAATATATGCAATCATTAAGGTAGATAATAATTTAGAGTGAGAAATCTCAATATTGTTATATAGAGAATGGTCAAGGAAATAGGTTCAAAGTCATCACATTCACATTGAGATAATTAGAGATAATTAGTTTGTTATATAATAATTCCATGGTGATGACATTTTTCGAGTGACTAAAAGATTTTAGGAGTGGTGTTCCTTCCGTTAGTGCTAAAAAAGGGTCATGGAGTGTACTTTAGTGTTAAAAATAGGACATCATGGAGTGTTTGGAAAGAGGGATTTCCTTAGTTGTGGGAAGATACAACACACACCCAATGAATCTGATAAGATTGTCCAATTTTTTTCACCCTGCATTCGTCAATATTTCAGGCTATATTCATCTTTATTAATGTAGGTTATTACAGAGTTTCTTAGGCAATTTAATTTCTTAGGATTTACATAGGTCTCATGGTAATTATGGTGATTATGAATGTAGAATTCTTCATAAAGCATTGGGTCAACATAGTTGAATTTAAATTAGGCTTAGTAATAAGGGGATGAGCTCTATGAACTATGAGTCCAGCTTCAAACTATCTAAGCATTTGATTGGATGAAATTACTTTGTTGAAACTGGTACAAATTTGAGTTTTCATCAATTATAATTACATTGTATAAATCCCTTCCAAACTGAGATAGATATTTCACTGAATCATCAGTTGAACCTCTATACATCCTTAACTTTATCAGCAGATGCTGGCTCTCAATCAACTCTAGGAAGAATTTCATTCTTTCTTTAACACACAATGTGAACCGGCTAACTTCATAAAACTTTGATATTTAAGTTAGAAAACATTCTATTTCCACCTCATTTCGATCCGTTATAGACTTAGATCACACCTGTCACGCCCCCAGGCTAGCAGTAGTCTTTTAGCCGCTCTTGGCGAGGTGCGGCACCACCGAAAACTTTCTTTTCACCAATACTTATGTTCGTGGGGTACGCCTAACCACTTATTCCTACTTAGTTTGTGTTTCTCAACCAAGCATTATATCTTTATCCTTTATACCAATGAACACCCATACACATTCATTATCAACAACAGTTATAAATGATGAACACAATTGCACACTATAAAGGGAGGGGCAACTCCCAGAATAATGAGTCTGCCCAACAATATATTATACACCAATTTGCAATGCTTTACAAGTATACTTGGAAACCCCAAGTTTCATACTTAGCCAAATTTACAATCCAAGGCAAAACTCAGTTGCCTAGCTCGTCGGCACCTCCGCACGGTCGCCGCACTACTCACCAACACTTCATTCAGCTTGTCGCACGATCATGTTGTTTTCCCAACTCGGGCACATCTCCAAGTCGCCACACATGGTCGCCTCTAACTGAGACACACCTCTGTCCACAATTTCAACACTTCACCAAGTCACCATGCACACTTGCACGACGGGTGGGCGCTCACCCAAGTCGCCAAGACACCTGTGCCAAGTCGTCACACAAATCGGGTGCCACACCCATGCATGCCCTCACCCAGCCACCAGGTGCTCCTGCCCGCACCCTTCACCCAATCTTCAAGATAAGCAACTTAACCACGAATGACCTTGCCCAAGAACGGGCGCATCCAACCTGTGTCTTTACCTCTTGTGTGTACCTTCTAGTTCTACGCCTCTCCTACATGAGCGAATGATTTTTGAGCGAATGAGTGATGGTGGAATGAGCTCCATGCTCACCCAATATATATCTAGCGTAGGGCGTAGTCCTGGCTGCCCAGTCGACTCGCCCAACGCCCACATGCCATTGCAAAGTCATGTTAGCTCCCTCACAATCATAGGTCAGCCTCCATACAAGTTACACCATGCTGCCATGCATATAAACTCGTCCATGCTCCCTTCCTTGTGTGCATTATATCACATAACCATCACACATGAAGTTGTTCACTCCCAACCGCAGTCGCACTTCGCCAAACACGTGTTCGTTCAGCCTACCTGCGTGCACGCACTATTCACTCGCGCCCCCAGGAACTGCAGGTCGTTACATCCACTTCCACCTGAAATCGTTGTCGTCCTCGACAACATACCATCCTGGTAGCCATCCACCAAGATCATCATCAATGTCTATCTCATCCTCGGTCCATGATGTCAACTCCTCCACATAATGCAAACATCTCTACAACATATGTAGAACTACCATCTCCACCATGTGTCATCATCATCTTGTGAACTGTCCTCCTCGTCTGCCTGATGCCAACATCTCTCAGTGCACTTCTGAACCCCATGTCTGAACTAGTTGGGTATCTAATCCAACTATCACGGTCAAGCCATGCGAGTGAACATCCTTATGCCTTCACCAGTCTATCTCGGATTTCTGCCACATCTCGGACTCACCAAGAATCTCACCACCATGCTCAGGTTCATGGAAACTCCATCCCATCTACAACATGTCATGATGCTTGATGCCAAGCCATCCCTGCACCATCTCTCATACCTACTCAACTTGTTTTAAGGACTCACTGCTATGAGTAGCTAACAGTGAGCCCCATCTTCTTGTCCATCTAAGAAGATGTGGAGGGAGTAGAGCCTGAAGGCTCACCCTCACTAATCATCTCAATCCATCTGTCGGGATCCTCTATCTCCATCCTCTGTAGATAAGTGACCCAATCCTCCTCTCAGACATTCGGCCTCACATATGCCTCATCATCATCATCATCATCCTCAACTGCTTCTAGCCTTCTTGACAAATCCAAGATACTACCTGAAAGAGTCCTGCTGACCAATGACTTCTTGGTAAGCTTTGTCTCAACCATGGACAACCACTTACTCATATCTTCCATCCACTTCTCGTCCTCCATTTGCATCACTGCCAACTTACAATCAGGCCTTGTCACTCCAATGATAGGCACACCAATGAGTAGATCTTCCATTCCATCGTAAATGTACAGTTTCTTCAAATGTGGAACAAACATAGCATCAAATTGTTTCAAGAACTCCATTCCCAGCACAACCTCATAGTCATCTATCCACACTATAGTGAAGTCGACCTTCCCTATCCACTCACCAAGTGTTATGTCCACCTTTTCAGCTACACCAAGAACATCATCCGGAGGAGAATTCACTGTCTTCATTTCTGCCTTCAACGGTACAAATTTCAACCCAATCCTTCGTGCAGTATCTTCTCCCATGAAGTTGTGAGAGGCCCCACTATCCACCATAGTGAGTATATCAACATCTCTAACCTTCATCCGAACATACTCCAACTTATTCCTCTCAGGATCCCTTCGAAATATCACCTCTGTAGTAGCAGCAGCACCAAGTATTTGCATCATCCCCATAGAAGCCTCTTCATTCTTCACATTAGATTGTGCAATCGCAGCCACTTTTGGTTTAGAAGGGAAATTCTTCACTGTATGTGGTCCCACACATATCCAACACTTCAAGGCTTTCTTCGTCTTTCAATTATCATCCAATTTCAAAGAATCCTCTTTCTTCTTATCTTTCGGCTTGTCAAACTTCTTCTTCCTATCATCATAATGCTCCACCAACCTATCCACAGCAGCAAAAGATTCTGCAAGTGTTCTAATCCTCTACCTCTTCACTTCATTGCGTGCCCAAGGCTTCAACCTAATAATGAAATTGAACACCTTGTCCCTCTCCGCCATGTCAGGAAGTTCCATAACCGCACTTGCAAACTCCCACTGATATTTCTGAAGGTTCCCTATATTCTTTATGAATTTTATCTTCATTCTTGCTTCCTACATTTCATCTTGAGGACTGAAATGGGTCTGCAAATCTTTCTTCATTTCATCCCACGAAGTAATGTCATCAACTGCCACTGGCAAGCTGATCCATCCGTCTTCACCACCACATCTTAGCATCCTTTGTTAAGAACTGAGCAGCTACCTTGACCTTGTCTCATCATCAAATAGACCCAATTGTCCCAAGTATTGCTCCATGTCCCATAGAAAGTTGCTAAGAGTCTTTGCATTCCTTGTACCATCGAAAGATTCTAGTTCCTTGACTTTCACATGAGGCACTCCTCCACCTGAGTTATACCTTATGACCTTCTTCAACACCACGACCTCATCTCTGGCTTCACCAAGAGATTTCTTCAAGTCCACAATCTCTGCAAGACCCTAGTTCCTTGCTTCTTCAACCTCCTTAACTCTTACTTCAAGTTGTGTACACATAAGATCAGTGTACTCGTGTTGAGTCTGTAGTTCCTCGAGCTCTTCCTTTATCTTCGAATTGGCCTCTTGATCTCTCATGACCATTTCCATCTTCTTATTCCAGAAAGATTCTAATTCCTCCATCCTTTCCAACACTTTTTCAAGGAAACTTATAGTAGTATCCTTCGCACTGTGACTAGACCCAACCTGAGATTCAGCCATTGCTAATAGCCTTCTTCTTCTTTGCAATCTAGTTTCAACCATACAACAGCTTCACCAAGATGCCTGCAACCCAAGTCCTTCATGCAACACTTATCAGGAAGTGTTCACCCTCTTTCACCTGCAAGTACCTATCACCACTGTCTTCACGAACAACCCAGATATCAACTCTGATACCAATTGTCACGATAGTGCAGTGGGATCAACACTTCATCGTCAACCCGGTTATCAGCCTTCTCTGATACCAACTGTCACGCCCCCAGGCCAGCGGTAGTCTTTCAACCGCTCTTGGCGAGGTGCGGCACCACTGAACACTTTCTTTTCACCAATACTTATGTTCGTGGACTATGCCTAACCACTTATTCCTACTTAGTTTGTGTTTCTCAACCAAGTATTATATCTTTATCTTTTATACCAATGAACACCCATACACATTCATTATCAACAACAATTATAAATGATGAACACAATTGCATAGTATAAAGGGAGGGGAAACTCCTTGAGCAATGAGTCTGCCCAACAATATATTATACAACAGTTTACAATGATTTACAAGTATGCTTGGAAACCCCAAGTTTCATACTTAGCCAAATTTACAATCCAAGGAAAAACTCGGTTGCCTAGCTCATCGACACTTCCGTACGGTCGCTGCACGACTCACCAACACTTGTTCACCTTGTCGCATGATCATGTTGTCTGCCCAACTTGGGCGTGCCTCCAAGTCGCCACACATGGGCACCTCCAATCGAGACACACCTCTGTCCACAATCTCAACACTTCACCAAGTCACCATGCACACTTGCACGACGGGCGGGCACTCACCCGAGTCCCCAAGACACCCGTGCCAAGTCGTCACACAAACCGGGTGGCACACCCGTGCATGCCCTCACCCAACCACCGGGCGCTCCTGCCTGCACCCTTCATCCAATCTCCAAGATAAGCGACTTAACCATGAACGGCCTTGCCCAAGAACTTGTGCATCAATCCAACCTGCGCCTTTACCTCTTGTGCGTACCTTCTAGTTCTGTGCCTCTAGTACATGAGCAAATGATGTTTGAGCAAATGAAGGATGGTAGAATGAGCTCCATGCTCACCCAATATATATCTAGCATAGGGTGTAGTCCTAGCTGGCCAACTGACTCGCCCAATGCCCACACGCCATTGCAAAGTCATGTCGGCTCCCTCACAATCATAGGTCAACCTCCATACAAGTTACACCACACTGCCATGCGTATAAACTCATCCATGCTCCCTTCCTTGTGTGCATTATCTCACATAACCGTTGCACATGAAGTTGTTCACTCCCAACCACAGTCGTAGTTCGCCAAACGGCCATTTGTTCAACCTACCTGCGTGCATGCACCATTCACCCGCGCACCGAGGAACTGTAGGTCGTTACAACACCCTTTTGGTGGTCTCACTATTTTGAGGTCACGCGAATGCTAGATGGTAAAGAAAGAAAGCGTTATGTGCATAAAAGTCCCGCCCTCTATATTTTCCTAATGCAAATGTCAAAGTTTCATTCCTTTCTGTCGCATATGTGTTGACAATTTTCTTTGATATTTCTCACACAAACTTCTACGTTCATGAAGTCCTTGATATTTAACATTTTTGACCTGCATTTTGTCGATATTTCTTTCAAATGGATGAACCGTGAAAGGTGTCATGTTTATATATATTTCAAAATATGGCTCGTGGAAGATGTAATATGGTTAACCACTCAATGATTACCAATTCATTGAAGCCGGAAATTGACATAATGAAAATTACTATATATTGTGTAGGAGAGAACTTCTGATACATATTGTTGTCAATGGTATGTGGAATACAACACAGAAAGAGGAGGATTCAAAGCATGTGAATGTTATAGTTGATAACCTCTAAACATTAAATATATCATGAGCATTGAAGATAACTAATACTAAAACTCTCACTGTAAATAACCAATACCACTCTTGTTCTTTGAATGAGGATTTTACTTGTTCTCAATACGATGGATTCCATATGCACAAAGTTAGTTGGAGGTAATTGAGCATAACAATTGCAGGTTGATCACAATACAATTGGAAAAATGTTTCAGGTTCCTACATTACATAAATAAGGAAGTCCAACAACAAAATTGGGCATTAATAGTTTTACAATCGTTGTAACTAGCAAATAATTTTAAAGTATACTAAAATGACTCATCATTCAAACGTAGGCCAAAATATTCCAAGTGTTTAATTTTTTTCTGTAGAAGTGTAATGATTTCATTTGCAATAACCAGAGTGTTACAATAACCACACTACACGTTGCAGTAACAACAATGAGCTAAACACAACAAAATATTTTTGGCTTCCGGTGAATGATAGATAATTTTGATATATTGGATGAATTAGTTACTAGCCATAGTAAAACTACTCATTCCCACCTCTGTGGCTGGTTTCCCTAATTTATGTAATGGAGGAACGTAAGAGTTTTTCCTTGTTATAGTATAATAAACAAGCAATCGTCGTCTTCCATTACTTTCGGAACTTGATCTCTTCAGTTGGATTATGAAGGCCAATGTCAACTAATATGGGAAAATTGTTAATGATTATGATTCTTTTTTATGTTTATGATAAAGTAACTACTATGAGCCTAACATTGCACTCTAAAAAAAACTGAAAATACCCCTATGATTATTGAGAAGGTCATTTAAAGTTGATAGTTGTAAATCATATGCATATATTTGTATTATTATTGACCAATGGTTTTCATTTTTCAAATGAATGTGATTAGTAAATTTTGATATTTTATTTTAATCAAATTTATGTAATAGTGTATCTACCATCATGGCAAATTAAGGGGATCTATTAGCCTTATAAAGTAAGAAATGTCCACTAAGAAAAGAAGAAATGTTGACCACTTTAAACTTGACACTAACTAATTATGTTCCTAAGATTTATTTACCCCTTCAGGATCTCTCTATTAGGGGTTGAGTTTTGTTGAAAGCTCCTAGGGACATATATAGAGTTATTGTGAACATCGCAAAATTTAAATTTTTTAAAGGCAGTGGATTTTGTTAGGACTCTGGACATCACATATCTCCACAATGGTATGATATTGTCCACTTTGGGCCTAAGCCCTCATGGATTTGCTTTTGGGCTTTACCCCAAAAGGCCTCATACCAATGGAGATATTTTTCCATCCTTATATATCCATATATCCATGATCTTCCCCACTTCTAGTCAATGTGGGACTTTGGTCGTATACCAACAATCTCCTCGAACAAAGACCATTGAGCCCCCCTCAAATGATTATCCATCCGTCCACTCTCTACCAACCAGGATTCTCCGCTCCAATGCGTTGGAAGCACACGCCTTACAAGGAGGATTCTCCGCTCCAATGCATTGGAAGCACACGCCTTACATGGAGCACCACCTGCCTCGAGAGCTTGCTCTATCCCAGGTCAACTTCTCTTCAACATGTTGGGACCAGGACACGTCCATGAAGAATCCGGTGTCTAACCGAGCTCATCCACGGATCCCATCGTGATATTAGCGGGCTCTATCCCTTCAACATGTTGGGACCAGGACACGTCCATGAAGAATCCGGAGCACATTGCCTGTCTAACCGAGCTCATCCACGGATCCCATCGTGATATTACCGGGGCCCACCACCTTCGTTCGGCATTCCCGAGGATTCATCCACTTGGCTAACTTTGGGGCATGGCTCTGATACCACTTGTTAGGACTCTGGACATCACATATCTCCACAATGGTATGATATTGTCCACTTTGGGCCTAAGCCCTCATGGATTTGCTTTTGGGCTTTACCCCAAAAGGCCTCATACCAATGGAGATATTTGTCCATCCTTATATATCCATATATCCATGATCTTCCCCACTTCTAGTCAATGTGGGACTTTGGTCGTATACCCAACAGATTTGTCTGTTTATGAAATGAGTCATAATCTCATTCACCTATTTCTACTACCAGCCTACATCCATCTTAACTCATCTACTAAGGGCATAGAGGGGAATTTGATATTAAGTTAAACCTCTATTCAATGTCACCCATGTTTGTATAACCTTATAAGACACTAACAGAACGCCAAAAAGAGAAGAGTGCAGGACATTCCTATATGTTTTTTGTTATAGTGACAGATCCATTATCATAGTGGTCACTTTGTTTGAAAGGAAATGGATGTTTGATTGGCGTCTTATTGTTTTCTAGTAGGGAGGAGATTATAGTAGTGCATAGCGAAAAAAATTGATTTGGTACTTTCAACAAAGAAACATGTGCCAGTAAAGTAGAGTTGACAACCTTCAATATGTGTTTGACAACTCTTAACCCTAAAAATTTTAATGTCCATTTTATGTGGATGAAACTTCCCCACAAGTTTAATAATGTCTAACCCTAGCTGTGATCAAATAGTTTTAGCCTCCACTACAATGTGCACATCGTTTTTGAATTTTTTATTTTGAAGTGGGTTACCTACTTGCTCAGTACCACACTAGCGACGAACCAATCAAGTTGGCTCAAGACTTCTTCTTTGCAAATTTCCCATTATCAAATACTCTGTCATCACTTCATTCCTTCACTATTAAATATAAGCTAGAGGCATTCCATGCCCTTTCATCGGCTCACCTTCTAAGGTTTGACATCTCGCAGGCATTGCAAGACTTTGTATTTTTCAAGTCTCCGCCTAGTTTTTTTAATAGAATTTGAACAGATTGCCTTTTTTTTTTTGTGAATATCAGACCTTGTGAGGTTTGACCAGAAATTGCAAGAAATGTAGAATATCCATTCTGGCGTAAATCATGTTTGATCAAAGGGTCATTGGAGATTTGTACGGGTAACTTTCTTCATGATTAGAAAAGGCCTCACCTCCAAGCGCAAGATGCTCATGGACATACATCTGATGATGGAGAGAGGCAAAGTCTATGGAAAAAGCTTGAGGAATTTGGTGTTCCACCATTCCAAAGACAGTAGCAACCAGAGTGGCTTTGGGCTTCAAGAATATGAATTCTCCTGCAGCAATAGCCCTGCAATCTTCAACATGGCCAAGAGAAAACATCACTACTTTCCCACACAGATGCTTCACTTTCCTTGCATTCAAACACACCAATTTGAAGAAAAGGAAGAACCTAACACTATTGTTCTTGCCAATTTGGATTACAGCAAAGAATACTTCAGCAAGGATTAACTTGATCATAACAAGCTACCTTCTCTTTAGAGGTTAAGCACTTTGTTATCTCCAATGTGTCGAAGGATCTTGAAATCATTCAGTGAAGATAATGACCATCAGGTTGACAGGCATGCTGAGGAATTCATTGTTAAATTCTATGAGCAACTGAAGCTGCAAAACAAGTTGTCTTTGCTACAATACCAAGAGATGCTTGACAGAGGCACAAGTTAATTACTTTCTTAATGAAAATCTTCAATACAAGGAATATAGAAGTTTTGTCTAGAAATAGCCCAAACTAAGTACCACTGACCTGTCTATATGGGGAAATAAATTTTCAAGAGCAACTTGCAAGTCTACAAAAGCATTTCATGAACAAGTCCTACAAGATGATTGGAAAATATTTATGGCAACATAATAGAATAATGTGCAGTGAAAGATTGATTATGGAAGAATTTGATGCATCAATGATCCGTAAATAACAATATGACTATATATGTAGTTTGTAAGTACTAGTAAGAATTTGGAAAATCTATATATAGCATTTGGAACTTTTATTGTGTTCTTATAGTTTCGTTTGAAAATTGAATTAGATTAATAGAATATGGCATTTTTTATGAGCATATTTTTTTTATCCACAATAGAATCAATTCTGTTTTCAAGAATTTTAATGGATTCGTTATTCTGGATTGTCCAATTATTTTTGTTACTGATGGTTATTTTTTTAGCTTTTTTACATGTTCATATTTTGCTGCAGAGAGAACTTTCAAAATGTTTGGTTTACTGCAAGTGCATCAAGCGAAATGATTTTAAATAAATTTATTCTTTGTTTAAATTTGCTAGCTTTGCATGTTGATATTCTGTTCTCAAGTGTCTCGAGTGAATTTTTGTTTACAAATTTCTTCTTCGGTTTTGGCTGCTTATTTAGATAAATTCTTTCCTTGTTCAGGGCTCTTTATTTGGATAAATTCCTCTGTTTTTGGCTGCTTTACATGTTCATAGATTGTTATAGGGAGATCACTCTGAATTTTTGGTTTAGCGCAAGTGAGCCGAGCGAAATAAATTTAGATAATTTTTCTCCTCTGGTTTATTCGCTGCCTTCAACTTACAATCATTCATATTTACAATTTCCCAAAAGAGATAATCATTGGTATTTACAATCATTGATATTGATGGTTTATGGACTACTTGTGACAAATGTACCACTACTTAATTATAACGATATCTTGGGTTATTCGTTAATTACAATGTTGATTTTGATTATTATGATGTGCATCTTGTTGCAGGTTTTTATTTTTATTTTTGTTATGTATATGAGCTTTATAATATAATAATTATAATTATTTAATTTTTTATATTTAAATTTAGATTAATAAATATATAATTATAAAAGCCTCATATGGGATTTGGAAAAATCGCATATGATTGTTGAGTATTAATGTTGATTGAGATTTTGCCAGTTCTAGTGAGAGATTCTGTTCACTCTTTTAATAAGAGTTTTCAAATACTTCTCCTTCCACTACAGAGAAAAATAGGTGATGTACTTTCATTTTAATTATTATAAAGATGGTAGGGCTTTTTAATAAATAAAAAAATGACTCTACTATTGCATTTGCAGGTGCTCCGGGGAATCAGGCAAGGCAAGGCAAGTGATAAGGAAGAAATACTAAGAGTGCACACATTTCTATTTCGGGTACGCACTACATTTATTTTATTTTATTTCAATAAGTAGCTCTCTTGGAAATAGTTGAGCAATGGTATAAAACTTGCCTTACAGGAATTTATTATTTTATTCTTAACAGGAAGAAGGATGGGTGGTTTGGTGTGCCTCCAAGAAATGATTAACTGTAGAGAAAACATCTAGTGATAGAGACTTTTCTGCAACTTCAGCTTATTATGAAGTTGATCATCATATTTCATTACCCGAATTAGATTCATTGGATATGAAGCTTCCTCGGGAACTCTATCACCACCAATTTGGATACCAATTACTGCAATTCTTGGGCTGCAACAATAGATGGAGCCAACTCGAATTGTGAAAGCCAATAGTGGAGAAGATAATTATGAAGGTAACCAATAGATTGAGAATTGGCCTATATCATGTGAAAGCTAATAGTGGAGAAGATAATTATGTAGGTCACCAATAGATTGAGAATTGGCCTATATCATGTTGCGAGGACATGTGTCAATTTTTCATCTTTTGTAAATCCTTCATGAAGACAAAATTTCCAATCAATTGTAAATTCAAATTCATATACATTATTACAATTCTTTTTTATCAAGGAAGCGAATTCCAATTATACTAGGGTATTGAAATTGTGGTTTAACAACTGGATATGAATTTAATTTCCACCATTTAATGTGATTGAAGCTTTGAATTTCTATGTTAGAGAGTAAACCCTCTTGTAGGATGGAGAAGTCTAGAACATTTCTTTTTTGACTAATACTATTTCTTAAAATGATGTTCCAACTGAGGATCCTACATGTTCGTATGATGTGAATACATTTTCTGAAAATATAGGTGTGTTGCCTTATTATTTTCAATGTTGCTTTTCAGAATTGTTCTTTCATTTAGATTTAAAATTACTTTGTTGTTACCGTTGAAAATAATGGATTTATCTATTTTTTATTATGTTGGTATCTATAGACAACAAAGATTTAAGGTAATTAAAATCTCTATTTGGGAACTTTGAATGTGAAACAACTTTGAAAGAACATTCAAAATGGTTTTATTCATTTATTTTTTAAATATTTTTTACATTGTCTCTAAAGAGATAATAGTTTGAATTATGTACATATAGTCTCTATAGAGACAATATGTTTTTAATCTCAGCTATTGTCTCTAAAAAGACAAAAATGTAGTTGTCTCTAAGGAGACACAAATGAAGTTGTCTCTAGAGAGACAAATGAAATTGTCTCTAGAGGGACAAATCAAATTATCTCTTAATAGACAATAATTCTTGTCTTTGTAGAGACAATAATAGTATGTGTTTTATAGTCTTTATAGAGACAAATATTTGAGACATTATATTTTGTGACACCCGCTTAAAGACAATATTTAAGACAATACACAAGTTTCTTTTTGTTTTAAGTTAATACAATTGACTCAAATATTGTCTTAAAACCCCCCTACATGTAGTACTATATTCATCTCTCTTTCTCTCTCTTCATCTCTCTATCTTGCCCTTCTCTCTCCATATTTGTCTCTCT
Organism: Pinus taeda; assembly: GCA_000404065.3. NCBI lineage: Eukaryota > Viridiplantae > Streptophyta > Pinopsida > Pinales > Pinaceae > Pinus > Pinus taeda. The sequence continues at coordinate 57,436 of APFE031544064.1, forward strand.
TCCTCCCTCCCACTCTTTGACTCTCTCTTCAACCCTCTCTCCCCCCTCCATCTATATCTCTATCTCCCCTTGTCTCTCCTTCTCACCCCCAAGACATACATTCTCTCTCCATATATATGTTTCTCTCTCTCCCTCCCTCTCTTACTATCTTATCTCTCTCTGCCTTCTCTCTCTCTCACTACTTACCCTCTCCACCTTTTTCTCTCTGTCTTTCTTGCCCTTCCAACAACATGTCTCTCTCTTTCTCTCTCAATCTCTACCTCTTCCTTCCTCCCTCTCCCTTTCTCTCCCACCTCCCTCTTCACCCCCATAACATACACACTCTCTCCCCACCCTCCAACTCTGTCACTATATCCATCTCTCTCTCCCCCTCTCTCTCGTATCTCGTGATTCCCCTCTCTCTTCCTTCCTCTCTCTCCCTTTCTTTCGCACCTCCCTCTCTCTCTCGCCCCATCACACACTCTCTCTCTCTCGTCCCTCCAACTATGTCACTATATCCCTCTGTCTCCCCTGGTTTCTCTCCCACTCTCTCTCTCAGCCTCTCCCCTATTCATGTCTATGTCTCCCTATCTCTCGCTTCTCCTTCTTTCCATATCTCTATCCTCTCCTTTTCTATCCCTTCTCTCATCTCCTATCTCCCTCATTCCATCTTCATCTCTCCCATATCACACCCTCTCTCTCTCCACCTCTACCTGTCAATGTTTTCGATCTTCCCTCCCTCTCTTTCCCCCTCCAAATCCATCTCTCTATCCCCCATCCTCTCTCTCTCTTTATCTCTCCCACCTCTCTGTCTCCCCCCCACTCTATTCCCGTTCTCTTAAATATTATCCTAGTGTATTGTATTTAAGAAATTAACTAAAGTAAAAAACATATAATTGGTTGTAAAATATTAAACCTATATTTTGGATCAATCATATTAATAAAAATACAATAATAAAAAAATTAAAACAATCATGCACTATATTTCCTCTATTATTAATAATCACTTTGTTTTCTCTCTTTTTTTCGATCATTGATTAAAGTGCACATATCCTTGATTTACTTCGTGTGGGAATATTTTTAGTACTCTCGAGTTTCGATACACCTCAATAGTATCTATAACCTTTTTTTCTTTTAGATTTAATTAAAAAATATTATGAAATTTAATTAAAATAAATTATTTGTAAAATATTTTGATTTTGAAATAAGTTATGGTTTTTGGGCATGTAGTATAGATAATCCATGGTATTAGCCCATCGTATTGTAAGAGAATAATTAAAGGCCTAGATCTATAACATAATAATCAAAAGCATAGATGGCTCATGGTATTGAAAAACCATGGTATTATGATTTTCTACCCTGCCTTTCCTCTCTCTGTCCCTATCTCTATCTTCTATCTTTCTCTTGTGCGTATTGGACCATGGTATTGTTAAAAAGCCTATCTAGAAGTTAATAATATTCATGGTAAATATTTATATGTTATATATTGTTTATGTTATATTTATATTATAACTTTTTTTTATCTAAAAAATTGTTGGTAACTTTATTGATAAGAAACAAAGTTACAATATAAAAAAAATGAATTTAAAAAGTATCACACAAATCACATCTAAGGGTCACCCATCTAACCCTCAACCATCCACCTTAAACTCTTGGTACAACAATAAGTTCATTTTCATTTTATTGAGCTAACATTAATTATTTTCACTAGTATTATTATTTTATTGGACACATGACATACTTACACATCTCCTCATACTCGGTTGTAAAATGCACATGTGGGTGCAAAAATATACACAAAAAAACACGAAAACATATAACATATAGGCTACAACTTTAGCCAAATTTAAGAATGTACACTTTAAATGCATTAACTCCACTTATTGAGGGCCTCTCCAACACAATATGGTAGAAATGTCTAAGGTAAATTTAATTTAATGTGATGTAAACTTATTGTAATATAATAAAAACATCAAAACTTGAAGTAATGTAACTCACCAAAAATAAAATAAAAATCATCCTACTCAAAACAGTGTCCTGGGGGAGAGGGATGGCTCTGACGTCGTTCATTAACCAAAACCGCGAGGGATTAGGATAAGCCGCAGTCTACAGCCGCAGGACCACAGGATCGAGGGCTTTTCGGTAGCTAGGGTTTCGGTGCTGCTGCCAGAGCAAGGCCATCAACGGGGAACTGCTGTCACTATCCGGCATGGAGGGACAACAGGAAACGGACCTCATGGATTATTTCGAGGATCCTTTGGAAGGTCAGTCAATTTTCACTAACCCTAACTTAGTTTCTCCGGGTTTCGCTCAACCGACCGCAGAGGCATCTCGAGGACTGGACTTTTTACTGGAGGTTACCTTGCCGGACCCTTCATCATCTTCTGTCAGTCTGGAGGCACCACATCTCTCGCCCGGCTCTGCGTTTCTCCTCGCTTCCTTACCACCTGATACACTGATTATTGATGAGATCCCATCGCCGCTGCCCGACTCGCATATTGCTTTGGAAGATCAGAGGGTTCAACCTTACCACAGGACTATTTTGACAAATCCCCCCCCGCTCAATCGGGCAAAACCCTCTAGGTGCTCCGGTACGCCGGTTATTAATATAAATCCCTCAAAACCCTCACAGGCTGGGGATACAAACTCCTTCACGGATCACCCGTCGGCACAACGCTCAAAGAAGTAGAAATCGAGGTGTGTTAGGGCTATCAGGAAAGACACCACTGTCACCTTTGGCAACTCTCCAGATTTTGAGGAAACATTGGCTATAGCTCGCACAGTGTTGGTCGGACATGTGCGAGGGCGCACTTACACGGCGGATCGACTGCTACGATGGGTAAAAGAGATCTGGGAAGCCCTGCTCCCACAATTGCCGGAGATACAGGTTCTCCCACGAGGGTGGTTCTCCCTCCACTTCACAAGCAAAGAGCTCATGAATGTCGTACTGGAAAGATATTGGCACATCGAGACTGCACCTGTGCTATTAAAGAGATGGACCCCATTATTCGATCCTGAGCGAGAACAAATTGCTGCAGGGCCACTGTGGGTGCGACTTCCGGGGCTTCCCTTACAATACTGGAGTGAAGCAGCCTTCATCAGAATTGGAAACGCTCTGGGGACTTACTTGGATCACGATCGATCCTATATTGACACGCGTAGGAGAACAGTGGCCCGTATTCTGGTACATCTCGATACTAGGGAGGGATTGGAGGAAGAAATCACTCTGCAATGGGGGAAGCATAGGCACATTCAGATTTTGGATTATGAAGGAGTCTCATTCCGGTGCAACCGGTGCCATCAAGTGGGGCATCTTTACAAGCACTGCCCAAAGATCAAGCGGCCAGATAGTTCTCCAAAGATCTCACCCATTGCCTCCAGAGGGACCGCGCCATATATTCCTCCACCATCGCAAGGAGTCACGGCACCCCAAGGTGCTCAGGAAGGCACAGCCGTGATCAATGAGAATTCGCCCTCTCCTCCTTTGACGCGGGCTCGGGCAACTGCTGCAGCTGCACAATCCACGGATACATATCTTTCTCTACCCTCTATCTCCACTGCTCAATCATCAAAATCTTTAAATTCTTGTTCAAACTATATGGCACATTGCACTATACCACCTCCCCCATTGATTCCCTCCACTGTTCCTCCTTCTCTCTCACCCGCTCATCCGCTGCCCTCATCTTCTCCTCCTGTGTCTCCTGCAAGGCATATCCCCCCACACCCATACTCCCTTCGACCCCGGACCTCACACTCGGTTTCTTCTGATCCCCAGAGTGGGTTGGGCATTGTTCCCTCAAGCTCGGGACCCTCCTCCACCAGGGGAAGGAAATCTGATCTAAACAAGGCTATCAGACGTGCTGGAGCTGAAGTGGCCTCCGGTCATCAATCCACTATTGTTGGGGTCCTTAGAGCATCAAACACCCCCGAAGAGGGGTCCCCCATGAAGTGCCTTTCTTTCAACTGCAGGGGTTTGGCTAGTTCCCCCAAAAAACTAGCACTCAAACGACTTTTTGAGGTCGAACACCCGGATATCATTCTCCTTCAAGAAACGCTAGGTGCTGCTGAGCCCATATCTCATACCCTGAGTACTATATCGCCTAGGTGGCATTTCATAGCCATGGACGCCATGGGCAGATCAGGAGGACTGGCTATGGGGTTCAATCCTAAAACCATCAGATTGGACTCTTCC
>APFE031544064.1:61675-76708 GCA_000404065.3 Pinus taeda
GGCGCAAGTTGATCCCATATCAGATTTTATGAGAAGTCTTCTAGAACAATATGATCTAATCGACATTCCTATGCAGAATCCCCTCCCAACATGGAGGAACAGAAGGATTGGGTCAGCAGCTCTGTCTCGTAGGTTAGATCGATTCCTGATGAAAGGCCCACTGGTTCACCAGCTACACTATTACAAGCAGTGGGTTGGATCTGGTGGTATTTCGGATCACTCTCCAATCCTCATGGAGATCATGGGCCCCCATCCTAAACCAAAAGCGCCCTTCAAGTTTAATCACCATTGGCTCCAGGATCCCAGCTTCTCCAAAGTAGTCTTGGATTATTGGCAAGCCCATCCCATTAATAGAGAAACTTCGATGGCAAGGGACTTTGTCAAAAATCTAACAGAACTAAAACACATAGTGATTGAGTGGGCTAAGCCAAAAAAGGCAAGGGAGGATGAACAGCTCTGCTCGGTGGAAGAAGAGCTAAAAGCCCTTTTGGATGAGAAAAATTTGGGATTCATCTCAAGAGAGCACAAGACTCGCCTTGTTGAATTGGAGAAGCAGAAGCAAAATATCCTCAAGCTCAGGGAGGAATCAACCGGGCTGAGAAGCAGGGCACTGTGGCTAAAAGCTGGGGATGAGAACTCAAGATTCTTCCATAACTTCGCAAATGGGAGGAGAGTGGCAAACACCATCTGGAACCTCCCACTCCCGGATGGAGGACTGGCGGATACCTTCAATAAGCTCTCCAATCTTGGCACAAACCATTTCAAGGGCATCTTCAAGAATCCTGTCGGATCAAACCTAGCTGAAATCATTAATGTGGCCTCTCATTTTCCTAGGTTTGTAAACAATGAAGACATTGATGCTCTCACAGATCCGGTTACCTTGGAAGAACTAGAAAATACCATCAAGTGGTTTCAAAAGGAAAAGAGTCCAGGCCCTGATGGATGGTCCATTGAGTTCTATATTGCTTTCTTTGACATTATTGGTGAGGACATCCTGAAGGTGGTGGAGGAGAGTAGAACCTCAGGTCAGCTCTACCATGCCATAAATACCACCTTCATTGCTCTCATCCCCAAATCAGACTCTCCTTCATCCTTTGCCGACTTTCGACCTATCTCACTATGCAATGTCCTCTATAAAATTATCTCCAAGATCATCGCAAATCGGATTAGGCCCATTCTGTCTAAGCATATTGCTCCCCAGTAGTTTGCTTTCTTGGAGAACAGACAGATTCATGAAGCCATAGGAACTGCTCAGGAAGCTATACACTCCATTTGGACCAAGCATCTCAAATGCATCCTCCTCAAAATCGACCTCTCCAAGGCTTTTGATCGTGTCAGCTGGCTCTATATTAAGATGATTCTTATTCATTTGGGCTTCCCTCATCTGCTCATTAACTGGATCATGGCATGCATCATTTCCCCCACCTATAGCGTTCTGATTAATGGAGCAGCCTCACACTTCTTCCACTCTGAGAGAGGGCTGCGTCAAGGCTGCCCATTATCTCCCCTGCTTTTCCTTCTGGTTATGGAAGCTCTCAGTCGCCTCATCATCTCAGCTAAAAGGGAAGGATCTATCAGAGGCCTTAAAATATCAGAGGAGTGTTTTCTTACACATCTGTTGTTCATAGATGACGTCCTTATCCTACTTGATGGCAGCATACAAGATACAACCACTTTCAACCGGATCCTAAAGCTTTTCGCTCTTGCCACGGGAATGGAGGTCAACAGGGATAAGTCCACCATCACATTGGTGGGCACCTCAGTTCATGAATCCTTCTCAGCCAGTCAAGCTTTCCCTTATACCACACAGCCCATGGACAGAGGGTTAAAATATCTTGGTTACTGGCTAAAACCCACCAATCAAAAGATTGCGGATTGGGTATGGTTGGTCACTAAAGTGGAAAAGCGGATATCTTGTTGGTGCTATATATATCTCTCTAGAGCAAGCAGATTAACACTGATCAAATTAGTATTGGAAGCAACACCGGTCTTTTGGATGGCACTTGCTTGGATCCCCCGGAATATCCTTTCAAAGCTCCAGAAACTCTGCAATAGATATCTATGGGCAAGGAATGAAGAAAAATGCACATTTGCATGGATTGGCTGGAACAAGATTGCCCTACCTAAGAAATGGGGTGGCTGGGGCTTGAAGGATCTTGCCTCATTTGCCAGTGCTCTGGCAGCCAAAATGGGATGGGCTCTGCTGACCTCTCATAGCCTATGGACAAATATCACCTTCCATAAATATATTTGGCCTCTCGACATTATCGATTGGGCCAGGCTCCCCACATGGAACAAAACTGGCATCTCTTCAATCTGGAAAGCTCTTCTTCACTCTTTTCCACTCATCGGGAACAATATTGTATGGCGAATTAGGAATGGAGGCAGAGCTCGAATAGGATTAGACCCCTGGAGTGGTTGCGGAGGGAGACATCTGCTTCCTCAAGCGCTGATTGATTTCCTCGCAACACATGACATTAGAGTAATTGCTCACAAAGCAAATCTAGAACAATCTGATATCTTCCACCAGGCTTGGAAGTCAGCCACCCAGCTAAACCTCCCGCATAGATGGCACACTACTTGGCGTGAATATTGTGCTGCCCTAACCGAATCCCACATCAGAATTGTGGAGGGACCAGATGAACTTATCTGGCATCAGGCAGAGAGTGGAATATATACTCCAAAGGAGGGTTATATGCAGATCATCAAGCAGAGAAAGTCGGAGGTATTAGACAGATGGTGGCAGAATATTTGGAAGCTAACAGCCTCGCCCCGATCGAAACTCTTCACATGGTGTGTTCTTCGAAACAAAATACCCACAAGGGAATACCTCATGCGCCGTGCCATATATGGTCCGTCGAGATGTGTGCTGTGTAAAGCTGATAATGAATCTTCAGAACACCTATTCTTGCGTTGCCCATCTGTACAACAAGTATGGAAAAACATAAAACCATTTACACACTACACTGGGGACTGGCGTGGAACTGATCTTATAAATGCCTGGATAGAATGGGGCAATCAAAACAGGGGATCGAAAGCAGTGAACCTTCCCATTATCGTCAATTGGTCCATCTGGAAGACTAGGAACAATTCGATTTTCGAAGAGAGAGTGATCCACTGGCCTCTAATCGAAGCTGGCATTATCACTGCTTTTAACGAGCTACCTAATCCGCTACACCCAAAACAGCGCAGAACAAACCCTCCTCCCATCATCGATCAGGGTACCCCATGGGCCTTTTTTGATGGAGCTGCTAATGTACAAAGCTGCAGGGGGGGTATCATCCTGTATATATCTGAAAACCATTTCTTCAACATCAAAGCGGGTCTAGGTGCTAGAACTAACAATTTCGCTGAGCTCATAACCTTGCGTCCTCTGCTACACTTTGCATTAAGTCATCACTGCACTAGCATCAACATTTATGAAGATTCTCAGATTATCAAGAATTGGTTCAATAGAATTTCTACATGTCACTCTCACACACTCAGTGTCATTCTTGATGAAGTCTTTCAGCTCAAAGCGGCATTTAACCATATCAATGTATCCCACATCTACAGGGAATATAACCAGGACGCTGACAAACTTTCCAAGGAGGCCGCGCTGATGGAGCAAGGACTCTGGGAGATATCCGAGTTTTTGGAACAGCAGGAACAAAAATTTTATCATCGCCCATACATTGACCCGTCATACCCTACAGCGGGTCTACATGCGACTTAATTCTAAACCAGCAGTATGACAGCAGTTTTATATATGACAGTTTATATGTATATAAATCTTTTTGCATAAGACTGAAGGACGCCAAAAAAGGCATCAATATTCTATACAGCTTATAGAGAAATCTGAACAGAAATCAATCAGCACAGATATGCAATTTTTGAGCAAAATGTACAGAAAACAGTGATCCTGGCAATGCATATAGCATCTACATATGTAATCTTTCATATTAATGAAATTTTACGGATTTTTCCAGTGGAAAAAAAAACAGTGTCCTGGGTAAGAACGTTTTTTGATCCATTGGTTGTTTGATTGGTAATGGCAAGAGTTTGACCAAATGGTCTTTCTACCATTTACGTGCTCAAATAACCAATCACACCATCGCGAAGATAAGATTCCTTCCTCGATTGTGGAGGAAGAGGAACAACGAAAGCTGGTCAGGGTGCATTAGGAATTTTGTCGTAGAGCATGCCGGATTGCGTGTAAATCAAATCCAAATATTGGGTACAAGAAATTACTTGTTCTTCTGTGACAACTCCACCTTTCACCACATCCTCGGTGATTGATGGCAACAAGGATTTTATGAAACACTCAGCCAAAAGCTAATCAGGAACATATGTCTTAACCATTCTATGATGACACCGCCACTCATGAATATGATCTGATATATGGGTAGCAGTAGTCTATTTAAAGTTGGGTAGGAGTTCCATTCTATTCTTGTACATGATAGGTAACTAGAAGTGGGTCAGAAATGTGGTGGCTAAAGTCACAAAGTTGTTGAAAGAAGCTTGTGGTTGTTGACAACCAAGTTGAATTTGCGGTTGTCGATAACCTGCAAAACATTGTTGACCAGGACCTTGGTAATCTTGATAGTATCCAAAACTAGGTTGAGCCTATTGGGCAAGTCCAAATTGGTGTTGGAATTGTTGGAATCGACGCTGTTGAAATTGTGGTTACCACGATTGTTGAATCAACTATTGTTGTTGTTGGTACAACAGTTGTTGATTTAACGATTATTATTGCCCATCCATGAAAGGCTGGTCAGGTTATGAATAAACTATACCAGTGTAAGCTTGAGCCAGTCCAAATAAGGGTATACTAACCTAAGGTCGTTGAACCATAGACATAAGTGCTTGTTGCACAATAACATGAGAAACTTGAATTTCTTGACCCGAAACTTGCGGTTGTGAGCTATAAGGACTAGTCTGTACCAGTTGAGATAAAACAGTTTGAACTTGTGACTGTGGTATGGTAGTAACAATAGGGGTAGTAGGAGTAGCTGACATAGTTTGCATTGGTTGTGTTGCATACACAAGCCTTGTTTGAACTACCATTTTTGGTTGCCATTGACAAACTCGAATTCTAGGTTGACCTGAATACTGCGGGACACTACCATATGATGGTCCTCCATAGGGAGCATAAGGTGAATGAACATATTTCTCTCCATATGGCGACAATCTAGTATGCAATGGATACATAGGTCTTTGTTGACTAGATTATCTAACTTGATATTGACATGCACGATCAAACTGTTGAGTTCTTGTTAAAGAAGAACTGGGTAAAATTCTGGATGAGGACATTCTCGAGTAGAAGCAACCCCTGAGTGGGTTCTAGATAAAGATTGGTAACCAACCTGAACGTACGATTTACCATATAGGTGAGACTCAAGTGTTGTAGAAAACATCGAAGAGGTTGTAACAAAGGATTTTGCCGCAACTGCATCAGATCATACAGTCTAGGATGTTGACAATTGTTTAGCTATAGTTAGTTAACTGACCCAAAAATTGTCTAAAATAATAAACGAGTACTTAGAAAGAGGCAGGATCAAATGGAGTAGTAAAATGAGTATGAGGGTAAAGATAAAGCCCAGTTCCGAAGTGGAATTGGGTTCCAAATGTAGAAGCTTCTTCAGATTCTTCCTCGACAACAATCAAACCAGGTGGGAGAACTTCACTGTCTGGTCTGTAAAGGATTTATGGTGTTGACAAAGTGGAAGTTTTAGTAGTTACTAATGTTTGAGGGGTAATCGGTTCATCATCTTCCAGTAAAGTAACAACTTTTGAATGTTCAAATTCCAAGTTCATGTGTTCTGCTAAAAGAACAACACTTTCAGAAAGAGGTTCCTGAACAACTTCGGGTTCAGATGTAACTTATGTTTGAACTGTGATAGGTTTCGGATTAATTTCTATTGAACTGATTCATGTTCAAAAGTAAGTTCCTATCGATCAACTTCTTGTTGAAAAACTTCGGTTACTCTTTCACTAGGATCAATACTAATGTCCTCAAGTAATTGTGAAACTTCTTTAGAAATGGATGTACCAAAAATGGTTGGAGTAACTGGAGTCTCAGTACTTACATAAATAGATGATTCAGGTAATTCAACAGAGCAACTAGGAGTTCTTGATGTACTTGACTCAGTATAGCGAGACCACTCTGACCCAATAGGTGTAGCTTCAGGGGCCAAAGGTGGTTTACTCACTGTTCTCTGCGAATGACAGGGTAAGGGTTGATGTTCCTCCACAATTGCTGATTAATTTTAGTATCGAAAAAGAAATAAAAAACGGAGTAAGCTACGAAAAAGTTTTACCAAGCAACCATGAACTGAAGAATACCTCCTGGAAAACCAGGAAGTACGGGCAGGCAATCTCCCCGAATGTTGTGTTTGGACAATTGTTTCTACCCACTGGAGAAACTCAATTGAAGACTTGGACCCAACGTTAAAGGATTCGACCTATGGAGCAACCCAAAATTTTCATGACGAAATTCAAGATTGACGAGCTAAGTTGAAGATATTTGTGGCCCAAGTTAGGAAGCTTGTCTGAGCAATTTTAATTACCCTTGTAGCAAAGCTCTGTAGTAGAATTGAAGTTATCTCAAGCGCATACCTATCTCCGTTTTAGGTTTTAAGTCGTTGCTTGTATCTATGGAGGAGTAGTGAATTATTTTGATAGTGAAGGAGCCTTGGGTAGTGAAGAAATTGAAGCGCTAGACAATGAAGCAATTTCGGCCATGGGCAATGAAGAAATTCAAGCTCTTTCACCAAAATCTCGTGTGCATATGTGTGTGGAGCAGTCTATGAAAAATGTGAATTTATGGTTTGTCTTGAAGACATGAAGACTTGTGAAAGACACTTCAATTTTTCATAGCCAGTTGGAGAATAATCAACGAGTAGTGTGCAAGCATAGTGGAGAAGACTTTGTAGATTTGCCTTGGAGGTATCTTGCAAAATACTTATTGTGGAGTTGTTCGAGAAACGCCTTCATTACTAAGTCATCAACCCATTAATAGTGTTATGAAACAAAAACCTTGCAACAAAAATGCCTAACACAAGCCTCCATACAAGGCACCCAAGCAAGGACCATTTGAGGGCACAACTTATCCTCAAAAGAATTACTTCATTTCTTAAGAGGGCACAACTTATCACCATTTATTACCTCCCATTCTAGTTTACCTATTACATTGAAAGCCCAAACAAAGATTCAAGGAAGACTAGCTTTTACAAAGCCAAGGCGAGTTCCCAAAAGCTTTTGATCAAGATAAAAGGAGTGGAATTCTTACGAGTTCAGTGGGTGCACACTGAAGTGTTTTATCAAAAAGCCTATACAACTTTTTCAAATACCTGAATTATTTGGCCTAATGACATCATGGTTTTTTATCATGTCATTTATGACGTGTCCCTGAAAATGGTTTCAATTCCTTGACGGTCCATTCTTAAGTTTCTTAGAGCCGGGAAGTTCATTGCACACAACTTCAAGATTACTCCCATCTTTTGAGGTACCACTTTAGATGTGGCATCCTAAATTGTTCTCGTCAGTTCAGATAGACATCAATGTATATTATTTATTCATCATATCACAAAACATACAATATGCACGATTGTTTCTTGAACATCTAATAAAACACAAAGCATCACAAAATACATCAAAAGCACAATGTTAATCATGTTGCTTTCTGCAATATACATAATCATTTACCCCTACAAACTAGTTTCTAATAGTAAAAATGAACATCCACTGTTTTAGAAGATTAAAAGCAATAGCAATAGTTACAACTTCTGGCATCTTATATTCCTTTCAATTGTCAACAATATCCAGCTATCCAAACTATGTAACTGGCAATCATGGTAGGGTCTTGAAAATTACATATTCACGGTGTTATCACCAAATGATGAGCACCAGACACAGAACTACCAACATGATTAGTTTCCATCATTATAAGTGCCCATCATCAGAATGTAGGTTATTTCATGGATAATGTAGGTGTGTCCGGTGGTGAAGTCCTTAACCTCTTACATGAGAAAGATATCGACATCAGCTAGTTCAGAAATTGTCCCTTAAGTTTCTCCATTCTATAGATGTGAAAGATGATAGAGTCGAACGTTCAGCAGAGGAGAATAGTTTCCTTTCTCCTCTTCTTTTCTCCCCAGGCAGTATACACGAGAGCTTAGCCAGGAACCATTACTGCAAGAAAGAGGGCAACTACTCAACATTGGCTCGTTCTTACCGTACTTTAAAAGAGACTGAAAGAGGTCATACAGCACGTTCAAATGGCCTCCGTAGCAGTTCAGCACTCATATCTATATGCCAATCCTCAATTTCAGAATCCACATAATCAAAAGGATTAAAACTAGGATCAGCAAGGCTTTTACTTTGCCAGAACCAAATCTGCTTAAGATGATGGGCCTAACTGCTCCATCGACATTCCCTTCAACTCCATCTCCCTTCAGTGTCTTTAATTCCTCTGCCAAGATCACGTCTCGCACTTAAATCAATGTATGCAATCTTTATAACGAACTTCTGTAAATATGTGATAAGGTCATTAATAGTATATGCAAGATTTTCTCGATGAATATTTTCCAGTGGATAGCTTGTTATGATAAACAAAAAATATTCTACCACATGTCACGACTAACAGTGGTATCGGTTAGATGATACAGATTATGCAATATTATTAACCCTAGAAGAGCAACTTGCGTACATAACTGACCGGGTCTACGTTCATACATGCTTTAAATAGATAGTGGCTAATGAATATTGGATAGGTTTGAGTTGGAATAAATCTGCTTGATGTGAAATGCCTCTACTTCTCTTACCTCAACAGAGCGCTTTTAACCAAGGTTTAAGCATCTTACTTGCCATAGAACTTCGTATGACAAAGCCACAGAATTATATTCATCATCGATGATTTGTAGCCACAGCTGACTTGTAACCCCATGTAACCCGCAATAGTCAAATCGTGACTTTGTTTTCAAAGATTACAAAGAAAAATATATTCATTATCCACTGAAACCAAGATTAATCACGCTGTTCGAAAATATTACATAGAAGGTCTCTTGCCTCCAGATTAACTTGAAGCTAAGAAAAACACCACTTACAGAATTAACGTGACAAAAGGAACAATTAGGCAGACCAACGACCCAGAGTTGCATATATGGAGACATTCAAATGTCTGCAGAATTCAGTACACACCAACAAAAGTTTAGGCAAATTTCATCAAGCCAGAGCACACCGAAATTTAGCATGCAACATGACTACTCCCATCACAATTTACGAAAGGAACCTTTAATATTTCAGGACGTCATAACCTCCAAAGACCAATAAGGACTTTAGATTCAGCACGTATCAAAATCTCTCACTATTAAAGGTCACTGGCTTATGGGAAACAATTCAATGAAACAAACACGCAATGTTCTAGAAGGTTTACTCCCTTCAGAAACCTGGCAGAACCATTTCCTTTTAGGCTCCTTTCAATACCTACATAAACTGTCCCCAAGTGAAATTATAAACGCTGGAACAACAGACGAATAATATCACTAACAGCATTCACCAGGTCAACTACCTTTTCATAAAAGTAGCCTGATTAATCAGCTGAAACCAAGACCAGCGTATAAACAATAATTTAAAATTACACCTTACAACAAGAAAGCATGTTCCAATGTCTTTTTCCGTTTGCATAAACATATACCAGCATATTCCAATGTTGAACGAATCAGATTCGGGAATAACACAGCAGCAATGAACAATCCATATCAAATCACGAAGCATATCACAATGACCTGACAAAATCGGAAGCCGTTGGGGGTGGACGGGTTCTTGGTATTCCAATGTTGAAAGAATCGGACTCAGAAATAACAAGGCAGCTATCAACAAGTCAGAAAAGATCATGAAAAATATCAGCACATGACAAAGAATCTAGTCGGGTGTAACTGAAAAAAATAAAAAACAGCGAAAAATAAATAAGGCAATAAAAGCATTCTTGTATTTCTTGGAGATATGTAAACAGACGTTGCCAGGATGTGTGCTAATTCAAATTAAAAGCATACATGCTTGCAATATTAAACGAGATACTAGAAGACACCATAACTTCTGGTAAAGTGCATATATAAATAACTCTAGCTTAAGAATAACCATGATGACTTCAGATGTTATGTAACATTTTGTTCACCACCATCAAACACTTCTAAGGGCACCACACTAAATGGACCCTATGTAAGCATTAATTTCAAATTAGTCATGTGCATTCAATAATATAATATAACTTGCTCAGTTTAACCACAGGATGCAGTGGTTAAACATGATGAATATTTACTTGTATTGTCTTTTTAACCATCAAATCAAGCAGTTTTAAAATCTGCAAGTCATCATTGACATCCACTTGATTTTTAAAACTGTCAATTTGAGAGGTGAGATAAAAATTTACCCATATATCTATATCTATCCATGTGAGTGTGTATGTGAAAGATAGAGATATCCATTAATATATGTATGTGTGCATAATAGAGAGATATCTATTACATATATATTTACAACACTATATGTGAAAAAAATATATATTGCAACTACTGGAGTTTATTCTTCTTACTCGAAAATTAATTCTGGGGTATATTTGCTTACAGCAAATAACGAATCAAATCACAGCTGCAATTTTCACCATAAAAATACTGCAGAAAATAAAACGCTGGAAGCAGAGAAATTCTAGCGCACACAATAAAATTGGCACAGTTATTTTTAGACAATTGCCCCCGGACAAACCCAATTTGGGAAAATCGGTGCAGCAGATGAGGGTTATATTATTAATGTTCAGCATCAATTCTGAGTACAATAATTTAGATGCCCGGTGTTGATTTCGGGTAGCATCGGATTTGCTCTAGCCACGAAATTTGGTGGAGAGGCGAAGGCACATGAGATCTCCAATACCGACAAAGATCCAAAAGTCATGGATCAAGCCAGATCTAATCTTAGCCATTGATTAGGTACTTAATCTCGGCCGTTGATTTATCAACAAGAAAAATATAAGAGGCTTGAGGGTCACTTGGAAAACACACCAAGAGATCAAAATTTTGACTTTGAGAGAGTGATCTGGAGTTGTTGATGAGGGGCAATGAATACAGAAGCATAGAGGCAGAGATAATGCTGGGAGGATTAGCGAAGCCGCCGAGAACGCTGACACAAAGGGAAAAAGTTGGAACTGCTAGGAACAGTGAAAACTGTCGAGAACTACCAGAACTATTGGGAAAGTTGACACAGAGGGCAGAAATCGGAACTGTTGGGAACTACCGAGAAGCTGACGCAGAGGGCAGAAGCTGGAATTGCCGGATGGCGGGAAAGCTGACGCAAAGGGCAGAAGTCGAAACTGCCGGGAACAGCCAAAACTATTGGGAAAAACCGAAACTGCCAAGAACTGTCGGAACTGTTGAAAAAGCTGACACATAGGGCAGAAGAGGCTGACACAGTTAGAGACTGACGTTGGGGTTTTCCGTGGGACAAATTGGAGCTGAGGAGTTGTCAAAGTGTTTATCCGGGGTTTCGGCCAAAGCATCCATCTCCGAAGGAAAGGTACTACTACCGAGATTTTTCTCTGTTCGGTGAGCCAGATTTGGCACCCAGATTGTATTTTGAAACTACTTAATAAATCAAACCCTCGGATAGCTACATCGATTTTCCCACATTGGGTTTTTCCAAGGACATTAGTCCAAAAATAACGATGTCATTTGTGTGCTTGTTTCTGTTTCCTTCAGTTGATGATCTGTAATGTGTTGAGCATGTACTTGTATTTATTTTCAATATTTACATGGTAAATAACTTGTTAATTAATCAAAACAAGTAGGAAGGAATAAATCAAAAAGTACATGGAGGGTTTCTAACTGTTAGACTTAGAAACTTCAACACCCAACTAGCAATCTGATCTGAAGAAAAGACCAGCCAAAATATTGTGAGAACTTTCTCCCACCCCACAACTATTTTTTGCATCCAAAATAGCTTCACTGACCTTTGCGCTGAGATGCCTGCGTTAGCCTCTACACAATCCCTACGCTTGCCCTCTAGAGAATTCAAACTTCCTTCCTTGGACTCTTCCGGGTACTAAAAACTTCCTCCTTGAATGTTATTGTTCTCCTCTTCCACCTGCTACTCACAATGTGGCTCTATCTTCTCTGTTGAGTTGCTACTACTGAGAAAATCAAATTGCCAGAACAACTGAGTATCTGCAATGGATGATCTCCATCACCATATTGACTTTCTTTTATAATCCATTGTTAGAGCACCAATGACCAATATTAAAACTTAATCTATGGCTAGGATAGTTTTTGGATCGATCTGTGTGAGTTTCTAGATGATTCACATCTTATCTCAATTAATATTGATTAATTAACCACATTACATAAGTTTAAATTTAGGAAATATTTAAAAATCGGCTAATAATCTAATTAAGATTCTTCTAGGCGGAATTTCCAAAAATGATTTCTGGGTTTTGGAGATCTCATGTATTCTAGCCTCTCCACAAAATTCTTTCGCTATAACACATCCGATGCTACAAAAACTAACACTATACTTTAGATAGAGCTAATTCTAAATTGGATTGGAGACATTATAAGAAGTTAGGCACAAGATGAACTCCAAGATAAGCACATATTACATGGTCCTAGTAAATTTTGGGATAAACACAAATTGTGCTTACAGTATGAGCCTCACTAAACTTTGTGTGGGTCTTTGGGCATGCTAGAAAAAGCTTGTCTCCTGCCTAACTCACATCATGCAACTCTACACCATGCACCCTAAACCCTGAACTCTAAATCTTAAAGGTTGAAAGTCGTGCTCACCATGGGCCCTCTGTATGCTATATAAAACACTAACCTATGGGCATAGAGTAATTACATTGAAGGGCCTTTTAGTTGTTCAATAAAAATAACAAAACTAACATGACTAAGATATGAAGTAGCATTCCATAAATCCAGAATTGAATATGAACATGACTAGGTTCGGGCTTTTCAAATCTTGGAATGCTGGCTAGAGAGATCAGTCCTTGTTTACCTATCAAAAATTTCTTCAAAACACATACCTTGTATATTATCGTTGCTTGAAATATTAGAATCCCCCCCAAATCCATATTTAAAACTAAAAAATACATTACACCTAATGGATTTAAGCATGCTAACCAAGAAATTTTGTAGAATAATTCAACGTAACTTGCAAAAGCTCTGAGATTACATAAACAATGACTACACATAATTTCCCTAAATCATTGGCTAATTTCCCAGTAATGAACATGATTTAATATGTTTGTCCTTTAATCTATATATCTACGATTTTACTTGGTTTCATTTTGCTTTATGGTCAAGCTAGAAATGATAAAATAAAACACAGCATACTTCAACAAAAAATCTCTGGTAAAATATTAAGAAAATAGATATAATAATAACATTCAAATGAAGGTCATAAATAAATGTAAAACATCATGTGAAGGCAAGTTTTAAAAAGAAAACCGTTATAAAAAAATCATTTGAAGGTTAGGAGTGCCCATCAAATTTATACCCTGATAGGATGGTATTCACTTCACTATCAACAAGCTTGTTAGGGAAAAACTGCAAAATATTTAGCATCACATGTCCCGTGCCTACTTTAAATAACAAACAAAAATATATTAGCCAATGTTTTGAAAAAAGGTTGATGCCTTTGAATCAATAAAGTCTAAATTACAAACCAATGAATACATCAGGGTAGCAAGGTAAGCCTTGGCTCATAATAAATATGCCGTTCCAATAAAAATCTAAATATACAAAATTTACCTTTCCACAGGTGTGCCAAAGAGGGCAGTAGATACTGAAAAATAGTTACTTGTTTCTGAAAACAAATGGATGTACTTGAAAAATGGATATCATATATCCTAAAGGTTGATAACTGTATGAAATCCTGCATATCTTATTTAGCCTTGCCACCTCTGGTGGCTCGTCCTCTTCCACGGCCTCTAGCAGTTGTACTGCTCGTATGATCCTTAATTGCTTTTTTTCCGCTGGATTTACCACGTCCACGACCACGGCCCTTAGCTTTACCTTTTGATGAACCATTTGCCCCTTCTTTATAAACCTCATCATCATCGTCATCATCGTCATCACCATCATCATCATCATCATCATCATCATCGCTATTCTCTGTGTCTGATAAATCTTTTTTCTTTGAAACCTTTTTACGAGGCTTTTTCTCAGCTTTGACAGAAACTTCAGCAGTTGCCCCATCAGAACCACCTTTTCGTTTCTTTCCTGATTTGATTGCAGACTGTTTTTTGTTTGGTGTAACCTCCACGCCCTCCACAGCAGCTGTAAATTTTCACTATTTAAATGAGATAAATTATGAAAAAATACTTGTTTCCAAAGTCTCACTCACTATAAAATAGTATAGCACAATTATATCCACAGATAACGAACCAGATCTGTTCAAGACAAGACGTTATGTAACTAAACTGTCACTACAAGATTCAATTAACGCACCTTCTGTGGGACTCGAGCCGTCATATACATCAAGCTACAATAACATTAATAAATGTCAGTTTGTATTGCAAACAGACTAATATTTTTACCTCAGTTCACTAATCAAAGATTTACACTAGATGGAGAATGATACTAAGTAACATAATCTACTTATGAACTCAGTTATAAACTTCGGTACATATCCTGAATCATTTTTAAGAAACGGCCAGATATTAAGCATGTAATTAATTATCCTTGTTACTTTTGCAAAAGGCAGTGCCTGTCTAATAAACATAAAACTATATATAAAACTATCAAATGAACAATAATAATAATGAATGAAATGACACATCCTAACTAAAGGACATGCTCGACATGCCCTATCAACCCTTGTGATAATTCAATGCTATAAATACACTGACACATGAATTTGTAATCATTATATATATGTGTGTGTGTGTGTGTGTGTGTGTGTGTGTGTATGTCTTTCATGGATTTCTGTTTACTGTCCTTATGTTAGATGTTTTTACAGTAAATAAACTTTGTTCATCTCACCCTCACACGAGAAACACCAAATAAA
>APFE031544065.1:0-15444 GCA_000404065.3 Pinus taeda
CAAGCTCCTTAAAAAATGAAACTAGGTTTGGGCCGAGCATAGTTCCTGATCTTGTGTCAAGCTCGTTAAAAAATGAAACAAGGGTTATGAGGATCGTTCTTTTACTGTGTCAACCTCATTAAAAAATGAAACAAATCCCTTTCCAAGTCGAGTCTTTCCAAGATCTCGAAAGTGAACCTTCATTCCATACACTTTGTTGAATGCAATGAATCTTGGGGGGCATGTACCTCGTTTGCGTCATTATGCTGGGGGCATGCGAACTTATAACAAGCATAGTTTTTCATTTCAAGCTTGTGTAAACATGAAACTGAATCCAAAGTAGAAGGTTTAATCATGGTTCAAGCTTGTGTAAAAATGAACCCACAGACGAGTCACCTTTAAGCTCTTTTCTAACTCGTAAAATATGAAAAGATTGCCGAGTATTTTTTCCCTTTTTGTCTCGTTAAAGAGAATAAAAATGGAGGTCTGCTTTTAGCTCTTTTCTGACTGTTCAAAGTTGAAAAGATTGCCGAGTTTGTCCTCTCGACTTTTTAAATGGACATGAGAGGCGCTCGTCTTTTAAACTCTTTTCTGACCGTGTAAAATGAAAAGATTGTCGGACCTTTGTCGTTTCAGGTTCGTTACTGGAAACAAAACGACGTGATTTCAATCGCTTTTTTACTTTTTCAGATCGAAATCACTACTTATGAAAAGTACTCCTCGATCGTAATGATTGGGTGGTTCTTTCGAGCATCATTTTATACTTTTTCGGGCTCGAGAGACACAGCTTTACGAAAAAGCACCCCCCTGGAGTTTCCTTTTCAGATGTCTTTTCAAACTCTCTAAACATGAAAAGACGCCGAGTTCTTCCTTTGTCAAACTCGTTAAAACTTAATGACATCGGGCTCCGTCAAAATGACGCTCTTCAAGCATATGCTATCCCCGTCAAGCTTGTCATCCAAAAAATAAACGTGGTACTCGCCAGAAATGGTGGGGGAAATAAAGGAACCATAATCGTCGTCATCAGCAGTATGTCGCTCTTGAACATGGCACTGTTTGCATTCGTGTCTGGGTGGGGACATCTCATCTCGCTTCATTTCTGCCTCCATGGGTTTGGGTTATCCTATTTGGCCACTCATCTACTCATCATCCTTTCATTATGACCTCTGATCATTTGACCCCCAAATACTGCCAAATCCGTCATTGTGCCGCCGATATGTTCAAGAGAAGTTGACCTCTGCGAGTATAACCTCCCTCTGATATTTCACGCAAAAAACAAACTTGTCTCTACCCGTCTCGCGTCGATGATGTGGGAAACATTATGGCCCACCTTCGATAAAGATCACTTCCTGTCGACTTCAGCTCATTATCCAGGAGTGACCTAGAGACTCCTTTCAGTTACCTTGGGGCCTGCATGCCTTAATGGCAGGTTCTTCATGTTCGATGCGAGGTTTTCATCATTGGCCTCCGATCGAATGACTCCACGGGTGTTCGACATCGGCTCATTCATTCACATGCCGTGGATTGTACCTATAGTACCTTGAGGACCATCGTCATTATTGGTGGCCCCTCTCGCGTCTGTTAATGGCTTTCATCATTGGCTGGTAATCAGACGATGTTCAAGCATGTTCGACTTCGACACATATATTCACATGTTTGAACTTGTACTTTGTTCGGATTCGGATGGAGCGCAAGACCCTGGTTCTAGTTCATCGTGGACCAGGTTGCGATTTTGTGGGACATCATTACATGACTCATTGATGGATGGCTGCGACCATACCTGAGTCTTCTCAAGGATGGCTGCAACCATACCTCTTATCATTATGGTCTTTCCAGCTGGGTGGCTGCGTCCACACCATAAACCTTTTTCCATATGTCTTTTGGATGGCTGCGCCCATGCCTAGACTACATGTAATTGAAATATCAGTTGTATCCGCCTGCAGGTCCTCTCCAGTGGTGTTCCAGCCCAGCAGTCTTGTAAAGCATTTCACCCCTCCCACTCTCTCGGGCTTCATGCTTTAGGGGGCATCTGTTACACAGTAAAATGTCACTGCCATCATGTCAGTCTCCCCACTGTGTTGTGAAACCACATTCACCTATGCTCATACTCCTCAAATTGGCTAAAAAACCCTCTTTGCCTAAGTTAAATGCATCATCGCGTCTGTTAATTACATAACTCCGCTGACGGGCGAAGGTTAGTGTTATTGTTGCGCTGCCAGCGCGGAAGCACATGTATTTTCCGCGCTGGTCCAATTTTACGAATAGCGCACCCTCCGTTCGTCCTGATGCGCGCTAACTGGCCCTCCTCTACAGTGGTCTGCGATGTCAGCGCGCCAGCTCAGTGTCTCACCTGCGCTGATCTTGTTTGGGTGAATTTGTTCTAACAACCAACCTTCCAGATCCCTCCAGACTTGGTTTTTAGCATTGTTGAGGTCACCATCCTTTCTCTGGCATGTCTGTTCGAATGACCATCCACTTATCTTGGGGGAAAACTCATCCTTTACCTATTCATGGAGACTCCTCCTTTATAATCCTCCTCCATTGCCCATGAGCAGCTAGTTTTGAACATATAGACTTTGATTGAGGAATTCTTAGTGCATTAGTGCTGCTCTTTGTAGGCATTTGGTGTGTTGTGTGAGGATTGCTTTGTGCTTTAGGAAGGTCATGAGCTTGTTGCCTTGTATGTGAGAGATAGACCTCTTTGACTTGGGAGATTTTCCTCAAAGGTGAATGCTTGGAAGACATGCTGGCTGGACCCTCTAGAGAAGGACTCAGCGTCAGGACTTCGGTTGTACCTTACTCTACTTTCTGATTAATAAATATAGATGACTATTCTTATGTTCCATTTCCATTTGTCCAATGAATGATTAATGCAAATTGTATCCTTCCTGACTGATACATAGTTGTTTTTAGTAGATTTTACGCCCTTGTTTGCTCTCTCTTTGCTTGTGCAGGTGTTCGTCCGCAAGGATAGCGGAGAATTGTGATCGGCTGGAGCGAAGGAGCGAGAGGATCATCTCTTCGACAAACATAGCGTTGGAATCCAAGTAGGTTTCTCTTACCCACTTGTTAACTACAACTAGGAACCTGCAGTATAGCATTGTTTGATTGTTGCTAGACCCCCTTTGGGCTAGTAGGGATTGCCTCTATCCGTAGAGGGGATTTACCTCCCCAACAATACCCATCAACCTTGTGATTTCAAATAATTCCTATTAGATTTTACAAAAATTAAACCAGAGAAAGCCATAGGAAAAGCTTCCAAAAAGTGGCACTAAAGACAACTCGATTGTAAATAACTATTTTTTTGGCAAAATAAAATAAAAAAGGCCATAAATTAAGAGAAAAATATCCAAATTTATATAATCCGCAATAAAACTATTAACAATATAATTAATTTCTCAACAACCTTCCCAATGGCTAGTTTATAACTGTTATTTCCTAACGGCTAATTTCAGACATGGATGCTTCTCTGCTATTAAAACATTTGCCAAGATTGATTTTTTCACCTTTGTCCTAAGGATGAACCACATTACTTGCTTCGAAACGTCGACCAAATTTTAAAATGTGATTAATCCGTAAAACAATATTATTATCAATATGGATCACAAAAGCCTAAGATATACAACTAAGTTAATCAATAAGTCTAGGTGTAAAAAATAAAAATAAAAATATAAAGGTGAAGGATTATTTATATATTATATATATAATATATATATATTATATATATATATATATATATATATAGATATATATGATAAAATTCACGGTGTATGAAGAATGAAGATACCCTCAAAGGTCTTCCCCGGACCTTCGGGAGACTGTAAGATTATCTGCAACCGTCACAAAATTAAATGCATGTTCATAAACAATAAATGACCATCAAAGTAGGAGAAGTAGATTACCTCAAGCCTTCGTGTAGATTTTCTAGAGAGCACAATGCAGCTAGGTGGAAGTCCCCTGAGCCGGCTCCAGATTAAGTCCTACACATAGAAGAGACAAGCATAATCACAACATACAACTCTAATAATTAATACATTAATACATAAAAGAACATCTAGTTACACATAACTAAGCTACTCATGCTAAAAGGTATTGGACAAACAAATGAAAGAATGATAGTACCAACACCATGCAGTAGACAGTACAACTGCAAATCTATAATAATGTTGGAAGAGTGATTACAACCATCTCTTGTATCAGCCTTCCCTTACCCCTTCAACTTCTCTCTCTCTCCCTTCTTACCAATTTCTTATGACTTGAGACAATGCTCAACAATCAAGTATGCTATCCTTTCAAATGCTCTCACCTCCATCACCATAGCCCTAGCTTTGCTTATGTAGCAATTGAGTTAGGGTTGCCAAGTTCTTCCTTCAGTTCCCTAGGGTAAAAGCAATGAAGTTGCCATGCTCTTCAGCTCTTTCCTATTTGCCTCCTTCATTAGGATTAGAAATCCTCCAAATAGGTTGAATCTAGATGTTTTCTTGCTTTTCTTGAGTGATTTTAGGAACAAATATCTAGATATTTATGAGTCAATTCATTCCTTTGACCCTTAGAACTTCACTAGGATCCACTAACGTTGTTCCCGAACTAACAACTTGAGTTAGTTGGGTCACTAACGCACCCTTAGGCTTGCAGAGAAGCTTTATAAAGCAGGTTGTCAGTGCATAGCCAGCGTTAGTGTGGAAACAAGGCATGTGATCTTGGTCTTTGCTTTAGCTATCATGTCTTTCCCCTCTGAGTTGATGAGGGGGTCAATTTGTTGTATAACAGATGCCCCCTAAAGTATGAGATCAAAGGTTGCAACGATGGCTGAAATACTTTACTTAACTGTAATTTTCCTTCTTCGGCAAAAAGAGAGAGAGGATTGGAGCTTCGGGTGGTACGAGAAACCTGATACAACACATATATAAAAGTACTAAAATCATGTCTTGAATCAGGCATTCCCATGCTCAGTAGCTATGTCAGAGTGATCTTCTCATAAAAGAGATATGACGATGTTGGCCACCGATAAGCACAATGTGGATCTGATATCATAATATAATCATTCTGATGAGCTATCACCAAAAACAATATACGCAACTTGGGAGAGGAAACAAGGGTAAGTGATGCAAGCCTCTACCCAAGGTCTTGATTTCTACTTCACCGAACAACATAAATTAATACATGTGAATATATGTGTTGATGTCGAACATGCAAGAAATCATCTGATTACTAGTCAATAATAGAGACCGTTAACAGACGCGAGGAAGGCCACCAATAATGGTGATGGCCACTAAGATGCACAGTATAATATAATGAGTGTGAAAGATGTTTTTGTCATCGAACACTTGCAGAATCGCTTAAACGGGAGCCAATAATGAGAACCCCT
Source organism: Pinus taeda (assembly GCA_000404065.3). Classification (NCBI taxonomy): domain Eukaryota; kingdom Viridiplantae; phylum Streptophyta; class Pinopsida; order Pinales; family Pinaceae; genus Pinus; species Pinus taeda. The sequence continues at coordinate 5,348 of APFE031544065.1, forward strand.
GATCAAACACAAGGAAACCTACCACTAATGTCTGCAAGTACCAAGGCACTAAATGTGTTTCTGGGTTGTCTTCCTAGTTAGAGTGTTGAAGTCGATAGGAAGATACCTATCAAAAGGTAGTCAATAATGTGTCCTATATCAATCGACACGAAACGGGACAAGGATGATTTTTTTTTTTAGGAATATTTGAGCATTGGGTCTAAACAACAGAGGGCATGATGAAAGGATATGCTTGATGGGTTGATGGAGGGAACAAAAGGTTAACCCTTGAACAATAGAAGGCACAAAAGTGGTTTTAACCATGCAGCACTAGACTCATGAAGACCAAAGAGTGTTAGGATACAGAGATGCAAGAACATCAAGGTATTTAGGCTAAACTCATAGGATGGTAGGATTCATATTGAGAGGTCGTCACAAGGAAGGTTTATCTGAGGGAGTGCCATGTTCAAAGGAACAACTGCTGCCAAACCACGCTTTCTAGTACTAAATGCAGTTGTATTTCTACTTTCCCCGTCTGATTAGTTTAGTGAGTCCAGATGGGTAAACTCGTCAATATTTTCATATTTAAGAGTCTGAAAAGGTACGTGAAAAGAGTGACTCTATGCCCTATCTGACTAGTTTAATGAGTCTAGGCGACTTTTTCATGTTTCGAGAGTTTGAAAAGGATCGTAAAAAGAGTGACTCTATATCCTGTCTGTGTCGTTTAATGAGTCCAGACTAGACAACTCAGTGGTCTTTTCATATTTTAGAGAGTCTGAAAAGATCGTAAAGAACAACTCCATGGTGGTACGTTTGTCATAGTTATTAACCCGGTGCGACAAAAGGTTAATAGTATACCCAGTTCGGTTAATTTTTTGTGAGTTTATCTATTGAATCCAAATAAAGAGAAACCTATGTTCAATAGATGTTGACCTCATTTTGTTACGAGTATGAGGAGATGGACTAAACTTGTTTTTCATCGTGAATTTTTAATGAGTCATGCGTTGACAAAGTCACTACCTTCATCAAATTTTAATGAGTCAAATGAAGAAAACTCAAGGTATCTTTTTCAGTTTAGTGAGTGAGGAAAAAGTGGTAAAAGAATCGCTCGTTCCTCCTTCATAGATTTAATGATCCCAAAGGAGGGGGAAAACTCGGGGATTATTCGATTTTAAGAGCGAGAAATGGTACCAAAGAAACAAGTGCTCTGGTTGCTGCCATATATTTTTAACGAGCTTAGTGACAAAAACTCAGGAGTTTTCAATTTAATGAGAAGGAAAAGTGCCTAAAAGAATGCTTGGGTCATCTTTATAAATGTTTAACGAACCTAAAGACAAAACTCAAGATTTTTTCAGTTTAATGAGTGAGAAAAAAGCACCCAAAAGGAATCCTCTAGTTATATTTATAAATTCTTAACGAGCCTAAAGACAAAACTCGAGGTTTTTTATGTTTAATAAGCGAGAAAAAAGTGCCTAAAAAATGCTCTAATGGTCTTTTTCAGTTTAATGAGCTAGAAAAAGAGTGAAAAAGAGTGGATCAGAATGTCATTGTATGTGTTTAACGAGCCCAATGATGACAAACTCGAGGATTTTTCAAATTTTTAGAGCAAGAAAATATCCCATAAAAGAAAAGCGCTCTTTGAGAATTGCATGCAGCTTTTACTGTTTTTCATTCTTGAAGGTACTTTCATCAAAAAGGAAAAAAGTATAAAAAACAGTAATTCCTATCCATATGGGTTTATGTGTGATAAAAAATCATGGAGAATGGACTACTTCATCTTTAATGATTTTAAAAAATCATGTCTCTAAAAATAAATATAAGGAAATGTTTTGAGCTTTCACATTCACCATTTTCACTATTTTAGATTTGTGAGAGAATTTTGGAGCTAAAGAGGAGTAGATTTTCCACAGACCAGTATAGGAGATCCGAGCGACCATTCGACACGCCGTTAGTCCCAGGTAGAGTCTAAAACTTTGCTCTACACATTTCTCAACCTTTCTTAACAATTTCAGTGGTGGAATTTTGCATATTTGAGGTTCCCTAAAACCCTGTTTGCGCACTAACGCCCTCCAGATAGCCTATAGGGCACATTAAATGCTCTGTACCAGCTACTAGACGGCATTAATCCTCCCTGTATACCATTGGGGGGTGTTAGAGCTGAAGGGCGTAATTAAAAACCTCATGCAAGGTTCTTGAAGCTATTTTGCCCCATTTTGACTGTTTTTAGGTTTATTTTGTGCACGTTTTAAGCCATAATGACTAGCCTATGGAGAGAACAGGCCCATGATAGCCAGGAATTACTAATGTATAACGATCTATCACGTACAATTTCATTGTGCCACTCTGGTTTACTGAAGTATGCAAAGTTGGAGTTGGTGAAAAGGAAGGAGGATTTATTGAGATGGATTATCCAGCACTGGGATGAACACGAGCAAGTGTTCAGGATTAGAGAACAGGAGCTGGATATTGACCATGACGACATATATTTCTTGATTGGTTTGTCGTGCTGTGGGGTGCAGGAAAACCTCACCAGTGTGTTACTGGGAATAGTGTCCACTCGGATGCTGCTATTCCCTCTAAGACTGGTAGCTATCTTAGAAACAAATAAGTAAAGTCTACTTTCATTTTCCTTTATGAAAATAGATAAGAGTGGAACCAAGGAGACCAACCTTAGTCTTGCGCTTGATTTCCTTGTTTGATTCCTCTCTTTCCTGATAGAGCTTCGCCGCTTCTTCTTCATCTTCCCAGCTTCAAAGAGCACTTGTGGAATCACAACAACATACTACTATCAAAGAACAAAGATCTATATTCATAAATAACACAGCACCAGATGTGTGTTAACCATACAAATGCATATATAAGTAAACATACAAGAAGATGGAGGAAAACTTGAATAGCTTTATTAAGATGAAAATTAGCAAGAGGATTACAACCATATGTTTTGACCCAGCATCATCCTCTAGCTAGAAAGCCCTTCTTCACCTCAAGTAAAGCTTAGATCACCCAACACTATGAATATACACCAGAAAACCAACAACACTTCTCTACAAGATACAAGATTCTAGCCTCTCGATCTCTGTGATAAGGGATCCATATATAGATGATTGTAGGGAGGTGAGTCATCTTTTAGGGTCTTGATTAGTGTCCTCTCTCTGATAGTTCCTACTTCCACTTGGAGAATGGTGATCTCTTACTCATCCCTAGTCGAAAACAGAGAGGCAAGTGTCAGAGGGGAAGCTTCTGGAAGATTCCATGATCTTCCACCTTGCATTTTGTCCCTGCGATTTGTCCATTCCCGACCATCGCACCGTACAGAGAAGCCACTCAGTATGTATCGAACCTTGTACACTCGGAAGGTGATATGCATCGCACCCTCTACATTGGGTTTTCAGTATGGTCCAGTTTTGACCATTTATGAGCATTTTTTAGTGGAGAACTTCTGGGAGATGATGTAATCAGCTGACCTTGTTCCTTTAGGCAGTGAAGCAGCACTTTAAGGGACTTAGGAGCCCTCAGTTTATGGACATTTATGATTGGGGTTGAAGTGCCCGAAAATGTCTATAACAGTTTCCCCCTAAAGCATGAGGTCGTTAATCCTTTTGATGTCATATGAAATGTTTTACTATGAGGATCCGAAGTTTTTTCGAGTTGGGAGGTGACCTGTAATAAGATACAATACAATAAATTATTTTGACAACATTTTTTCATGATCTAGCTGAGGCGGGAATTCCCATGCTCATCTTTATAAATTCATTTTCATGTACATAGGACAGACAATCGTCTGTGTGGCAGACTGATGATTTGGACTCATCATCCTTTGATTTGGATGATCATCTGTTTGGCAATGATGTAAACTTGATGTCTTTATATTCCTGAATATATCCCAGACCGGATGGATGAAACTAGATCTGGGGTCTTCAAAAACACGTTCAATCTTCACTCAGAGTACAAGTCGATCCATGTGAAAAATGTTGTAGAGTTGAACATGGAAAGACATCGCCTGATTACCAGCCAATGATGTAAGCTGTTAACAGGTGCGAGAGGAATCACCAATAATGACAATGACCCTCAAGGTACTACAGTATAATTCATGTGGTTTGAAAAAGGATTTGGCATCGAACACCACATAAAATCTCTCGGTCGAAGGCCATTGATGTAAACCTGTCGCCGAAAGTGAGAAACTTGCCATTGAGGCATGCAAGCTTCAAAGTACTGCAAGGTTTGTTCCTAAGTCAACTTCTTAGATAATGAGCTGATGTCGACAAGAAGTGACTCGTCACAGGAGCGCCTTAATGAATCCCACATCAACGACACGAAACGAAGCAAATGATTTTAGAGGTGAAAACAATCTGACAATATAGGGTTCATGGTGGCAGTCATGAAGGAATGGAGCATGAATGTATTGCAGTGGGTGAGACACATGCGAATTGTCTAAATGACTTCTCTTGAACATATCGACGACATTGACGATGGATTGGTAGCGTTAACCCCAAAGATGGATGGTGTGATGGACCAATGCTGATGACCAGTGAATGGAACAACCTAACTCGGCTTGGATGCGGAATGAAAGTGTCATGTTCAAGAGCGACTTGCTAAAAATAAAGCTTTTTCAAGTTTTCTTCCCAATTTTCCCCAGTCATTGTTGACCAGTACCTCTTTATTTTTGTCAAGCTTGAGGAGGATAACATATTCTTGTTCTATAATCCGCCCTTCGGGCGAACCTGTTGCTATATTTTAGCGAGCCTAGCAACAGTGAAACTCGTTCTCATCCATTTGGACGAGTTTGTCGCTATTTGATTTTAACGAGTTTAACGACAAAGATAACTCGGTCCCTTTCAATTTTAAAGAGTCTAAAAGCAATGGAAAGGAGACTCCAATGATTCTTTTTCATCATGTAATCCCTTAAGTCTAAAAAAGCGTAAAATAATACAAAAGGGATGAATTTTCTATAGTTTTAACGAGCCGAACAAGACAAGCGCTCGATCTTTTTGTGTAATAATCCTCAGGTCCAAAAGATTAAAAAGATAAAATCTAAAGGAGGATAGCACTTCGATGACTTTATGAGCCAAAGAGGACAATCGCTGGCAATATTTTCATATTTTACGAGTCAGTTGAAAAGAGCTTAAAGGAGACTCGTTTTCAAGGAACGAATGATGGTTTCGGGTAGCAGCTCATTCCAAGTAAGATTTGGAATTCTCCAATCACAACAGTGTCACAAGGATGGCTAATAGAATCACTCTTCAGAGATGTTCCTCGAAGGGGTAAACAATCATATGGGGTGAATTATCGGCTAAAAACAGAGTGGAGGTGATGATGAGAACATGACTAAGGCTCAAAATCTGGCGATAAGGCATTCACAATGGTTATTTACCGGTTCATTTTTTTTAATGAGCTTAAATGTTGGGGGAAACATTTGCGCATGACTTATGTTTATTTTTTAACAAGCTTGAACTATGTGCTAAAACTGCTCGTGAGGGGTTTATTTTTTAACGAGCTTGAACCCTGCGGTAACACTGCTCGCAATAATGGTCATTGAGTCTTTGATTCACCATTAGCATTTTGTTCTTTCAAAGATTGTACTACCTGTTCATTTGATTCATCAAACCGATTAGAAATGAAAACATATGCTTGATAAATGAGTTAAGAACATTAATATTTTACTCGAATTACGTGCATGGTAAAGTAAAAGTGACTTTTACCTCTCATTTACCATTTCATTTGAATTTGGTTTGTTGGAGCTCTGGAGGTGCTTTTCCCCCCCGATTTTCACCAGCTGATTCAGGGAGATTCTGTGGATGATTCCTGATGCCGTTTGGACTAGGTAGGAGCTAAACTTGTGCTCTTCAATTTCATTCTTTTCTTTTTGAATTCTGAGCCTGTTTCCTTGCTCTGCTGAGCCTCTAGGGTTTGAACAAGTTGCCCTAGCACCATCACACCCTTCCTTAGTCGAAAGCTGCAATGCATACTGGTCTTCTCACTAACTAGTCAGTATGCATCGCTCCTAGTACACTTACTGGGGTGCAATGGGCGCAGGGAGGAACCTTTTTGCACAGTTTTCTCATAGATTATTGCCTATTTTTACCAAATGAAGATCCTGACTCTTCTCTTGTTTTTTTTTCATAGATTCATTGGAGAAAAATGGTTGTTACATGGTGAGAACGTGAGCATGAAGAAGAGGACGATGTTGCTTTACATGATCCGGGCAAAGTAGCTGCATTGCGAAACTGTTTCTTGTTGAAGTTTTTCTGTATCTCTAGCACGAGGCAACAAATCAGCTTGTTGCAATATTTCCTCAATGCCTTAGATCCTATCAACCAGGTGTTCCAGATTAGGGGAAAATTGATCCCCTTGAATGTCGTGGACATCTATTTTCTGATCGGTTTATCGAGGCATGGTGCTCCTCTCTCATTATCGGGCTTCGCCCGTGGGGGTGAGTCTGTGAGGGGGTATATTCACCGGCACTGCAGAGAGGGATCTCAGCCGAGTACAGATGGCAAGATCAATATCCGAGATGTCACTGACTAGCCCTTATAGACCATTTTGTTCACTTTTTCTAGACTGGCTGGTAGTTCTGCTCTTCATATAGCTAACAAGTCTTACATGCAGTATGCTTTGGAATGCCTTGAACCGAAGATGTTCAATTGGTGTGATGCAGTACTCTCTGTGATGAAAGAACAACTGACCAAGGTGAAAAGTGGAAGATCCAAGAACTTCGGTTATGGTTCTATTTTGACCACTTTCGCTTTGGAGAGAATCCCACTGATGCCGTCACAGTACATCTCACTTGGCCTGCCTCCACCGACTAAACCACGGATGCAGAGATGTGTTGACCTCATGTCTCGACATGTTGGCCAGCCTCAGATTTATTTTTCTGATACTTTCTTCAAGTGGTTTGATCGTCAGGAGATGGTTTATGCCAGGTTTCCATATGCTGGCATGGATTTCCGGGGTGACCCGGATTTGGTGTTGCCGACTAGCGAGCAGTGGGGTGCTATGGGTAAATCTTATGACCATATCTCTGTTCATTGTTATTTATAATGTTCTTATGTCTTCTTGACCAAGACTAATCAAAACTCATGTGCTCATCCAGATATTAGACCAGTTCGATAAGCAGTACGCCGCAGAGACCTAGTGGCCGCTCCAGCAGGAGAGGCTGTGGGGAGGGCCATCCTTCATGACCTTGACGTGGTCGAGACTCTTTCAGCACTACAAGACCAGATCAAGGGTCTTACTCTTGGTATTCTGCATGTGATGACCGATGACCTACCTCTGCAGTCGCAGCGACATACTACTGGAGTGCTGAGTCAATGGACTAGGCTTTTACGCATGATTGCACAGGCGGTGACTTGTTATCACTAGCATCATTAGACTAGGGTGCGCCATAGCATTTTGAGTTTTGGGTCATTTGACCAATTTTGTCCTAGTTATAGAACATTATGTATAAACTATAAACAATTATGAATATATTTTTTATTTTCGGAGTTTTATTTTGGTTAAGTTACATGATCCTGCTGCATATATTGATGTGATGCTTCTTTTTATAAATGTCGCAAATGTCTATCTAACACATAAGTTGCCAATGAGTCTGTTAATGTGTTTAAACTTTTGGAAATATGTTGATATTGGATGAAATCGATATGTCTTTCCAAAATTCTGACTCTTAGGAACATGCGATAGATAGTTGAATTCCGTACGGAGTAGATGCTGGTGAGCTGTAGAATGACGAGTTGTGAGTCTAGCATGACGACAAGTCAGCATATGCCATGTGTGATGGTGTCAGAGAGGAGTTCTATCAATGCACTATATTCAGCGATATTGTTCTTCGACCGACTAATACATACCCCTCTGAAACTTACTAACTCTCCGCTGGGACTGGAAATGGCCCATGCCGCAGAAGACACGTTCCGCGAACTATGACTTGCTCCGTCAACATATCCAACGAATGATTCCAATAGGTTCGACATCTGCAACGAATGCAAAAAGTGGATTACCTAACCAAAATAAATTCCCTTGGTGAAAACAAAAATGTAACAAAATCATGACGATTACTACGTGGAATTAGGCATAGTAACGCTTGAGGTATAACCCATTGTGAGGTTGCGCCAGTGGAATCCCATCATAGTCCATCAACTCATAGGCTCCTTTTGCTAATAAACGTTTAACAATATAAGGAGCCATCCATAATGATTTGAATTTCCCTGCTCCCAACTTATCGGATTCCTAGTTGTAAAGTAAAACCAGGTCACCTTCTGAGAAGACGGGAGGTTTGACATTCTTGTCGAACTATGCTTTGACTCGTTTCTTATGAGCTTCGTTAGCCGAAGCTACATCACGACGGGTTTCATCCAATTGGATTAGTTGCAAGAAACGAGCCTCTTCTTCTGACGTTCCAGGGAGAACGTCGACTGCGAACTTGAGGGACAAGATTTCACCTTGAACAGGTAAGATTGCTTCCATATCGTACACAAGTTGAAAAGGTGTGAACTCGGTCGCATTTCTTACCGATGTCCGGTATGCCCACAAGGCTGAGTACAGGATTAGGTGCCAATACCATTTGTGGACTCCGATCATCCTTTGCAGCATGCACTTTAGGACCTTGTTGATCGCCTCAACATGTCCGATAGCTTGCGGATAATAACGAGTAGAGCTGTCATGGGACAGTCCTAATTTGGCAACCAACTCAACCATCATGTGATTGCGAAAATGCGTCCATGATCTGTGACTATGGCTTGTGGAACGCAAAATTTGGAGACTACATGATTAAAAAAGAAAAGGGTATTCGTTTCGCCGTTGTTGTTTAATGTAGACATCGCCTCAGCCCATTTGGTAAAATAGTCTACTGCGACTATGAAATACCCATGCCCCCCGGTCGAGGTGGGGTTACATGTCATGAAATCTATGCCCCATTTGGTGAATGGCCAAACAACTACTACTGGTTGCAGTGGTGCGGGTGGTCTTCTGGTTTTTCTATCGAAAATTTGCCAAGCATGACAACTTCTAACTGTGGTTATGCAATGTTTGAACATTGTTGGCCAGAAGTATCCTGCTCGCAAATTTTTTTGTGCCATAGTATAACCATATTGATGCCCCCCACATGCGCCTGAATGATAATCATTTAGGACTTTTTCGGCCTCCTCATGGGCGAGGCACCTTTGCAGAACTGTATCGATACGACGACGATAAAGGGTATGACCGACGATTACGTAGTCTTTCACTTGGTATCGAATAGGTCATTGTTCGGAGCGTGAGGTATTAGACCTATAAGTTTTAGTCTGGAGATAGATGATTATATCTCCGTACCACAGATCGCTTGAAGATATCATAAACAAATTATCATCCACGATTGCTTCTTCGGATGTTGCATCATTAGACGACAATGGGAGATCACATAGTAACTCCGCGAATACCAGGGATTTCTTTGATTTGTATTTTTTGAATTCCAGATCAAACTCTTGTAGAATTGTTATCCATTTTGAATATTTTTCCTCCAGCAACTGTCGCGACAATACATAAGTCATGGGTTGCAATCTGATAAAATGGTAGTTTTTCTGAAGAGGACGTAGTGTCGAAATCTCCGTATCACTTGAACAACTGCGAGGTCAAGATTTTCAACGTAGGAGTATTTCATTTCCATATCATTTCAGTTTCTGCTTAAATAATATAGGATGTTCAATTCCATTGTCTTCTTGAACTAAAACCATTGCTATGGTCGTATCTGCTGCAGCCAGATACAGGTTAAAGTCTTTTTGATAATCAGGAGAATACATTAATGACACTTGTATTAGAGATTTCTTTAAAGCATAAGAGGAAGCATGCGAAACCTGATCCCAAACGAAGGATACTTCTTTTTTCAATAGACGAGTATAACCTTTAGCTAGTTCGGCGTAATTTGGAATGAACCTCCTAAGGAAGTTTGCTTTCCCTTGGAGTTTCTGAATCTGAAGCAAGTTTAAAGGTGGAGACAAATCAATGATTGCTTGAACCTTGCATGGGTCGAGACGAATCCCATCCTTTGAGACCATGAAGCCAAGTAAACAACCTGAACTGACACAAAACACGCATTTGTGTGGATTGAGTCGTATCTTGTAGTGTCGGCAACATAGAAATATCGCTCTCAA
>APFE031544070.1:0-18725 GCA_000404065.3 Pinus taeda
AGAAGCAAGGAAGGAAGAGTGAAGGTCTAAAAGACAAGGAGAATCCAAGAAGAAAAAGAAGAAGAAAAATGGGCTCTATCTCTCTCACGTGTAAAATCTAAGGTTTGTATAGCTTCCAGGAAGACTAAAATTGTAGGTCTAAATTATAGAAGACCAAGTTGTAGGATCAAGTTGTTGGAAGAGCGAGTATTTTGATTTGACTTCATTTACCTCGAGAGACATTACCTTTCTCAAAAGATAATATCTGGAAGAATTGTATTGTGTCGGAATTATATTTTTTGCAACACCTACAAGGTCAAAGTTGCAGGACAAAGCTGCAGGATGAAGTTACAAGGTCGAAAATGGGTTCAAAGTTGAAGTTGGAAGTTGGTTGAAGCAGGATTGAGCTTTGTTGATATGATACTATTGGAAGGATTTCTTGGAGGGGTGACTTGGTACTTGGAGGAGTACTTGGTCTATGTTTTGGGTCTTGATTGTCTCATTTTAAGCAGACTTTATAAGAAGAGAAGATATTTTTTAGGTTTTCCCCTTGGAGGGGTTTTTCACTAGATTGGAGCCTATTTTTTGTGTCCTTTCTCTTTACTATTTTGATCTTGATAATTGTTTGATGAAGAGGAATTAATAAATAAAACACAAGAAGATAAATAAAGTTCACAAGAAATTATTAAGGTAAAGGAAAATATGAATTAATAGTTCCCACATTGCATATCCCAACACATATAGGTTCTTGGGAGATACAACCATACCTCCCACCCCATTTCCATCTTGATATGTGGGAGGGTTATGTTTTTGTTTTGACCCAATCTCCAAGGTATATTATGATGATAGGGTCACATGACCTCTTATTTTAATCAATATCCTTAATTCATAGAATTGATACTACCATTGCATTCAACTCATCAACAACTTCCCATCAATATAATTATTGTCTTGATCTAACTTATGGGTAGAAAGTTATTCCCATCATATACTTGACCTATTAAGGGGTCACGTTATCACCAAATTACCAAGTGGCATCCACATGGCCTCCACCTAGCCCACATTGCACTGCCATGTCAGCAATCCATAGGGTTCCAACTTAGGCCCCATCATTCACATGGATCCTTCTAGATGGAAGTGACTAACTAGGCATTACTACATGCGGGGTCCATAGCCCACTTTTCCACGTGGCAAGTGAATTTTCCTGCCCCTCACATATCTAAAATACATGATTTAATAAGACCGTCAGCCAACAAACCACATCAAGTGGAAACTAGTGTGGATATTTATGATACGCCATCCACCCAATGGATCTAATGGCTCAAGATAATCGTATCAAACAATAGACATACACATCTCGTAAAATATTTCTAAATTTTTAACAAGGTGGAGAGTGCATGACGGATCCAATGGTTCACATTTTTTGTGATCAATAGTTGTGGTTGACATTGTGTGTTGAAAGGAACACTTTTTTAGGGCACTACATCCCTTGATGGTGCCTTGTCATTCCAACATTTTCCACCTATCCTCCTCAACTACTGGCTAAACCACCACCTTATCATTAACATCACCATATTTGTAATGTCCCCTGACCCTATTATGCACCATGATGTTATGATAAAAACTATCTCGAAAAATTTGCTGGTAACATGGACCTCCCAAATGGTGATCTCAAATTTGGAGAAGGGGGGATCCATATTTAATCTCCATTGTCTAGCAAGGAAGTAAAGATTGGCACCAATCCTAATCATGTCCCCACCCCCCACATTAAATTTAAATGGCATGGAGGACCTTAATTGACCTCGGTAGTCGATCTAGTGCCCTATGGATCAACAATCCTCCATCACTCGACCATTTAACTCCTAAACAACATTGGTAACCACAAATTAGTGGCAAGGTTACTCCTCGAATAGTTCCTTCACCAGTGATTTTGCCTCTATGAAACTAATTAACTCCTCAATGATACTAACGGTCAACAGCTCGATAGTAAGGATGCATCACTGGATCAGTTGCTCACCTCATGACTTATCCAGAAATAGTTTTGGTCAAGTAGTTGGTCTTCCAGCAGAAAGGTTCCATCTTGCATGGTTCCATCATTGAATTTTCCCATCCCATATGAAATGGACCACAAACATTATGGGTCCAATAGCCAATTAAAACACCGCTAAGTTATGATGTACTTGGAAATTAGGGGGGAGAAAATACTCTTGTCCAACTCCTTGGGTAATATGGTTTGAGATATCCATGTCTTGGACTTTGAATTCCAGTGGGTGAAAATAATCAAAGGGATATCTCTAAATGTTTTTCTCCTGCAAATGAAGGCCCAAGAGCCTAATCCTTGAACCTCAAGACATTGTGCCATGAGGTGTAGTGAATAGGTAGTCTCAAGCTATGCCTTGTTCAAGGTTAAGTGAGAAGTGAGGCCCCAAATACCAAATTCACACAAGTAGTGTTGTTGTAAAAGAGATTTTTATGAATTCATCTAGCTTTGCATCCCTAATACAGGTTGGCTAACATAATCAAGTCATTTAATAGATTAATTAACTAATATAAGACATTCCAGTTTTCCTAGTTTCTCAAGGAAAGTTATAGTCCATATTTTAAGTGTTACAAACCCACTGAATAGGAAAATATATGATTCATAATCATTATTATCATATCAATTAGAGGAACATTAAAAAATCTTGATATATTAACCTTGTTTGAAACCTGCATCAGCATTATCCAATAATTTATCAAATTTCTAACATATACTACATCATAACGAATATGATCATAACAAAGGAATGTACTAGTCGATAAATCCATAACATTCATGAATAATCATGAAAGCATACCAAAAACGTGTATTTGCAAAACATTATAGTTAATAACTCAACATATAACTACATTAAATTTATCTGAGTATGTTAAGATAGTTTACAATTATAAAGGAGGGACATCCACTCTCCACCCAACCATAGGCCAGCTACACTTCAAATTTATATTTGATCACCCCTTAGCTGAATCCAAAGTCTGAGGGAATGCTTAATCAGGGGAAGATTCACACCAAAGGCTTGGTAGGAACTCAGAGAGGGATTTCATTGTCTAAGTGGTTTATCAACTTTCCACTAACAATAAGCACTGTATTGACTCGCTTACTCTCTTGAGTGCATTCATAGGGCTTCATTAAGGGTTAAGATGGGGTATTTCTAAGTCTAGGAGACTGAATCCACTATCCAAGTGTTTTATCAATTTTATTTTCATAGCAATCACCAAAGGGGTTTGTAATCCACTATCCAAGTGGCTAACAACTCATCAGAAAGCACCACAGTGGCTTAAAATTCCTTTTCCAAGTGATTTATAAGTTATACAATAAGAACCATGGTGATTTGGTCATCCACTAAACCTCCCACTAACCACTCGGGCATAACACACAGTTAAGTAGCCTCAACACAAGAAACATATGCTTTAAAACCCAAGGTATTTGACCACCAGCTCAGTGACAACTCTAGTATATATTGGTCTTTTTGTTTAGTTCTAGTAGCTCCTCATGTTCTCTCTATCGTGCTTACCTATTCTCCTATGTGTCCCTTAATCTTCCTAAAGGATCGTTATCTCCCTCTTCTTAGTTTACTCTTCTTATCCTTATTCCCTTTTTTTGGAAATTCTTCCCTTTCTAAAGAGTCATCCTACCTAGTCTCTCCTCAATCTTTGATGAGGGTGGGCACTATCTTGCGCCCCTTGCTACTTTCATCCAATCTCATAAGTATTATCAAACAGTCGTATCCTAGTTGGATTAGAACCAACTATGGAAATAAATCTCCGGCAATACTAGGGCTTGTACAATAAGTGAGCTCCCTCTTCCCTTAGAGAAATGGATTTGTGTCATCCTTTCCTTTAATCCATCATTTAAATTTAAATTCAATTTTTTGAGTTTACAATTCAAATTCCTTGGCTAGACATGGCTCTCACGCTAGAAGTACACAACTATGTTTACAAAACATAGGGGTGTCGAAAAAGGGTTGTTAAAAGAGAGATACCCACAATTATTTCCATCTTCATGAATTTTGTGGTGTCCTCCTACACACTTTGCCTCAGTGTTTCCTAAAGTAATTCCACTGGATCCATTAGTCCTTTACATACCTGATAGGATAGAATTGGTACTTTATGAGAACTTTTAAATCCTCCCAATTATTCATTGGAGGATCCCCCTCTAGCCTTAGGGCCTATGTATGGATTTCCCACCAGGTCAAAGCATGGACCTCTAGTTTCAAAAGAGTAAAAAAATCATTTTCTTACTCTATGTGATGAATGCTAAAATAAACCTCTAATTGCTACAAATAATGATTCAATTTCAAAGCATCATTCTCACCTCGATATGGCTTGATTCCAAACTTGCTTCCATATTAAATAGGGATTGTGAATGGTTCATGGAACTCAAGCTAGGTTGTTCTTTTTCGAGTTCTCTCTTAGTCTCCTCTGGTTCTTCTTAATCCCATAAGTTTACCTGTAGTCTAACCTCGAAGTTTGAATCTCTGTCTTCTCTAATTCCAATCTTATTTTCTAGATCCTCCACAGAAAGATTCATATTATGGCTAATATTTATGACTTGCTCTTTTGGCCCTACAAATCTCTTCGCTACCAGATCTTGAGAGTTGTTAATAGATTTATTAGCCATGGCTAGGGTTTTATGATTCCAACTTAATTGATATGAATCCCCTGCAAATCCTAACATATACGTGAAGAAACTTCTTTAACAGGAATATTATCCATAAACCATCATGGATATTGCACTAGAGAGTTTGTCACAGTACATCTAATAAAGAAAATTTACTAAACTCTAAAATATATAATACAAGGGTTAATTTTTCCATAGATTTTTGGAATGTTAAGCTATTGTTTACTACATATGCATGCAAAACATAAATATGTATAAAATAGAGAAAAAATAGAATAATGAGAGTTTTGAGATTTTTGTGATGAGGATTTAGATTATTAGATCTTAGAGCAACCACAGTATTCATTTTTGTCTTCGATGTTTCAATTCAATATCATGACCCATCGTCAGGAAAAAGTTCTTCCTAATGATGGGTCATGACAATGACTCAAAACATCGAAGACAAAAATGAATCAAAGACAAAAATGAATCGAAGACAAAAATGAATATTGTGGTTTCTCCGAGATCTAATAATCTAAATAGAATAATCACCCCCAAAACCACAATAACACAATATATGACCTCGGAAACCCTTTCAGGAGAAAACCCAACTAGAAAGTGAGGCTTCATTGCTCTGTTTTGCTATGAATGGAAATGAATACAAGTAAAAAGGATAGATACTTGTGGCCTATTGGATACTACAAAACATATACCCTCTATATTTTATTTCTCTCTCTTTATTCAGTTTCAACTACTCTACTCATTTATGGAACAAAATGCACTCAAATATGATGGAACCCATTTTCCAACTACAATGGAGGTGACCTTCAAGAAACAACTATGAATGGGCTATATGAAAGGTGTTCAGCCTCAATCCTTTATCAATATTGATGTACATGCTTGTTAAAGAATGTCTATGCATTGTCTAAGTGCTAAGAATCTTCATAATATGCTACTTGTTACATGGAATAAAAACAGAAATTTGGATAAGAAATTGCAATCATGCAATACTATTAAAGTCATAGATCTCAATGAAAATAATAATTTGACAATTTAAGTTTTATGGTTGTTAGTTTAACAAAATAATGGGTAAACATTGATTCTTCCAACATTAACCTAATTTTAGGGGGATTTCGAGATAAAAAATAAGCCACAAAACAAAAAAATTGTATTATAAGATTACCTTTAAAGGATCCAATATGATTCAAGACCATGACATCAACCATAAGGGTAGCTAATTTTGGAAGGAAAGGGGAAAAGTGCATTTCTTAATCATATTTTTGACATATCTCCTTATAGATTTACTCAAATTTCAAGTGTAGGAACTCATTGAATGTAGAATTGAATTATGTGCCCACTCTGCATACTTTTGATAGACTAACGATGAGATAAACAAGAAATGCATCAAAGAACAGGTATGAATAAACCCATGTTTTCATGCATTTCAAGTTTAACCCATCGTGGGTATATGAAAAGTATTCATAGTGGTTATAATTGAAATAGAAATTTAATTATGCATTCAATGAGTGCTTACACTTGAAATTTGAGTAAATGTATAAGGATATTAATGAAAATACGATTAAAAAAAAGTGATTTTTCTCAAGAAACACATGCTTTCATGTATTTCTAATGTACTTCACTATGATATATCAAAAATATGTAGAGTGGGTATTCATTGGATCCATAGTTTAATTCTAAATTCAAAGAGTCATCTATATTGGATCAATGTATAATTTATAATCCATTTTGATACTTTCAAATTGGAATATTTGAAGTAATCAACTTACAAGTGTAGTTTTAGTGGTGGACCCAATTTGGATAATTTGGGTTTGGAACCTTCTAAGGATATTTTGACACCTAAATGATGTTTTCTACGAGTAAAATTTTTTCTCTTAAGTGCCCCACCCTATGATGCTACTCTACACATAGAGACATTTTGAATAATTCAAGAAAAACATCAATAGGAGTTGCGATGCAAAATTTAAGCTTCAAAAAAATTTATGTAGGTTTGTCAGTCAGGGCCAAAACCTCTCACCTTTTGAGAGGAAAACCTTATCAAAATTATTCTTCTAGATCTTCAATTGAAGAGTACCAAGACCATGAAATAGACCCTTGACTCTAGTATCCTCTCGAGAACCTTGTCACTAACCTTTATGCTATGCCTCTTCCCTTCCTCAACTTTCTTCTTGATCTTGAACTACTCCCCTTGGCTCCTTCTAGAAAAACTCGGTCTTTATACTTCAAACTGCTTCTTCTCGACTTCTCCTAGAGAAACTTGGTCTATATGGTCTTACTTGTTTCCTCTAGATAATATCGATCTCTATATATTTATCTCAGTTACCCAGAACAAGTATCTAGAAAAATCCTTCCTTCATTGCCCCAAAAGAAACCTCTTCTTCGCTACCCCAGAAGAATCTCTTCTTCACTGCCCCAAAAGAACCTCTTCTTCACTGCTCGAGAAAAAAACTTATTCATTATTCCCATAAGAACATTCTTTCGCTTTCTATAATAAACATATCTTCGCACTATGCAGAAGAATCTTCCTCCTCTTTCCCTTCTTCGCCTCTTGTTTTCACTTTTTCTTTACCTCTTCTTCGCACTTCTACTTCTCGAAATTCTTGTTGAGTTGCTTGTCCTAAGTGAGGTCGAGTGTGGCTTATATATACACCTTTCCTCATGTCCTTTAGGCAGACATGATTACTTGTAGTTAGGCTGACTTCTTCTAGCATATTCTTCCATCGTTGTAGGTTGACTTGAAGAGGATAAGTGACAAGGTCTTGGAGGATACTTTACATAGGCAAGTTTGAACTTTTACGAAGTGTAACATGAATTCATTACATGACAATGACTCTAACATTTTATGGCTAGATGAAAAATAATTCCTAAAGACTATCAATGGGAGTCTTGACTCAAAAGAAAAATCTCTTTCTCATGAAACCCATGAAGCAAGTCAATATAATCATTTTCATTTTTCTTCTTTACATCTCATTACATAAAATCATAATTACATGTCATTATGAAGATTGAACGTAGTTACACTTTTCAACACTCCCTCTTAGGTAGGGAGGTATTCATAATGGTACTTGGACTTTCTTGATTTGAAGAATTTCTCATAAGAATAATTCTGATTGGTAACTCATTTGTATAGCATCATATCATCTAGCATTTTTACATTGCAAGGCCTTGACTAACAGCTCCTTATCTCCATAATATCTAAGCTTAGTGTTAGTGAGACAAATGATTTATAGACACCCTCATCATTGTCTCTCTCGAAACATCCCTTCCCAGGTACTTAGGGTGTGTCCCATGAGGACTATTCTTATCTTGGACTCCTCATCCCTCAAATAATATTGGTCCTACATGACTACTCTTTCTGTTGGATGCCCTATATCATCCTCAAAGAGCATTGGAGGCTACATGATTACCGAATCCTCCATTATGTCTTCCTAGGTGAAGACCAGAATGTCATGTCTATCTCTCCCTCTTAACTAGGGAGGCCATATTCCAATAAAGGAATGTACTCATTCCTATCAAAATGAATGTACCTAAGCTCCCTCTTGGCTTAGGAATTTCCAAGTTTCTTCCAAGTAAGAAATTTCTTTTCAGGCTCCCTCTTAACTAGGGACCTACAAAAGCTCCTCATATGGAACAATAAGCTACTTGAAGATCTCCTCTCTTCTTCGATATCCTCATTATAATTTTTTATGGAGTCTTCATCTTTCATGGACTCCTTCATAGGCCACAAACCACCCATAACTTTCATCCATGAGTTAGTCATGTCCTCATTTCATAAGAAATTGATCCATCAATTTTCCATCTGGATTATCTTTATGTCATTCTTCTTTCATGCCATATTTTCTGGAAGGATCTTACATCCCTCAATATGGTCCTCTTGGAATTCATCCACAGATCTTCCCTTTGGATGTACTACATAATCCCATCGAGATATCAGTTCAAAAATAAATGAACACTTAAATCAAACATTACCTTTGTGATGGTCTTTCATCTTCCTATAGGTATCAGCATCCCGCATATAGGTTGACACATTTCCCAAAGATATTCATTGTCAAGGCTCTTCATCTTTTTCTGAATCCTATCATACTCTTCATATCTTCTTGGGAGATATTCTAGGCAATTCTTCTTGGACTTCGAATGTTGAATGTATTCTACCTTTGTTCCATATTTTCACGATCTCTTCCTCTCTTTTCATACTTCATTCCCAAGAGATACCAATCAGAGTTTCTCAATTGTAGTCAGCTTCCTCATGATTCATATGAGAACATATTATGTTGATTTCATCTAGTGTGATTTATGCTTTTCTGCAATCTTTCAGAGGATATCCCTTCTTCTCTCGATCATATTTCCCAATATGGAAATAGTGATCCATAATATCTACAACCATATGACACGACTTTCATAATAACCTATGTAAGCATACATACCTCATCTTTTTCTTTTGGTCATCCGAAATTCCTGTACTAGCTTCATTTGAACGAAAGAACTTTATTCTTTGGACCTGCTTTCCTGAAATTTCATCATACCATCATCTCTTGGATCCCGCGAGTTGGAATCCCTGATGAAACTCTTCCTTCCTTTCTAGATTGGTGAGTCCTTCGATGAGTATTCCATTAAAGAAACTTGAGGATATTTCATATCCTTACCCAACATATGTTTCCTTATTAACTATTATATGATGATCACAGTCGATGATGACCTCTACTTCTTTCTATAAGTATCACTTGAAATTTCAATGAGGTTTCCAAGAGCTCGTATTCTTTGTAATTAATATAATTTATTCTAGACGTTCTTTTGGCTTCCCATGTCAAGAGCTCTTACTTATAATGTTTTTATCATGATGCTACTTTTTAATTTGATGCATCCTATCTCATTTACATTGCTTCCTATAAATTACAAGTGGAAAGTACCTTATTAGTGAAGAAGATCATTTCAGTCATAGTAGATATATTTTCGCTTCTTCCTTCTTAAGCTTCTTTGACTCGGGTGCTTTCACTTCCTCGGTATTATGGGCTTCTTCCCTGTCCCTATTTCGTTTAGGACAATCACTTCTATAGTGCCCAATTTTCTGACAGCCATAGTATCTTTCCTTAGCCATGTTCTTCTTTTTCTTTGGAGGATCAAACTTTCTAAATTCCCTTTTTCTTTTTGTGACTAATTTATCCCTTCTATCTGATCTTTTGTTACTTTATTTCTTCAATCTGCATTCTTATCCCTTGCATGGAGGCCATAATCTGATGAATGGGATAGCTTCCTCTTCCCTAGTAGATATGAGGTTACCTTGTTCATCATTCAGTGCATTTAGAATAATGAAGATCATTTCGTTATCAGATAACATCTCTCCTAGATCCTATAATTGACCTTTTATTTGAGATGCTTTTGAAATACATGATGATATCCCTTCATCCTTTGACACCTTCAATTTATATAAATCATATCTAAGTGATATGATCTTTTCTATCATGCTCTTAAAGAAAATTTCTACCAGCCTATCATATCTTTCTTTAAATGTCTCTAGGTCGGCTACATAGGAAATAAGGGGATATTTCATAGATTCCTTTTGAATATTTTGAGCCTTGAGATCCCTTTCCATGTATTCAGACAATGTGTGTTCTTCAGATGGCTTGGAGACCATTCCATGGTCATGTTCAATCACTTCACTTACTTTAGGACTATATCTATCCTTCTTTTCCATGCAAGGAAGTTTGATATCCCAACCAGCTTGTGATTCTCCTTGAAACATGAAGTCATTTTTACTAGATTAGATTATAATGAAAGGTACTTACTTTTGAAGATAGAATCTTCAACTTGGTGATGAAATTGTTGCTTCAGATGATCCTTTTAAGAAGGTTCTCACTTCAGTGAGGGAAGACTGCCTTCTTTAGGATGATCCTTTTCAAATGAGATCCTTGCTTCAATAAAGATAATATTGTCTTTTGATCTAATCTTCCTTAGATTTGAAGAGATTCCACTTTTGAACTGCTTCTAGGATTTCGATATTTCTTCTTGATTGCTTATTGAAGAGAATTTCAAGACTCTTATTGGTGTAGATTTCTTCGATCTAGGGTTTTGAAGATATTTCCCTTGGTAGCCCTTGGATTTTCTATGATCCTTCTTTGAATATTGATTCTTGTGTGTCTACTTGCTTGAATGACCCTTCTTGACTTCAGCACCAAAGCTCTCACACCATGTTGAGAAATCTAAGGCATGAATAGTTAAAAGATTTATCTGGTTGATAATTGCTTGTGATATACTTTTAATTCTTAGCTTATAGTCTTTTTTTTGTTATGTTATTATTGTGTTGTTTTTGTCAAGATCATTGTCAATATGCACAATAAAGACAAGTGACACAATATGTAGGATTTTCATCTAGGGCCAAAACCTCTCACCTCTTGAGAGGAAAACCTGATTAAAATTCTTTTTCTAGATCTCTAATTGACGAGTATCAAGACCATGACATAGACCCTTGACTCTAGTATCCTCTCAAGAACCTTGTCACTAACCTTGATCCTCTACCTCTTCCCTTCCTTGACTTTCTTCTTGATCTCAAACTGCTCTCCTCGGCTCCTTCTAGAGAAACTCGATCTCTATACTTCACACTGATTCTTCTTGACTTCTCCTAGAGAAACTTCATATCTATGATCTTACTTGTTTCCTATAGATAATCTCGGTCTCTATATATTTATCTCTATTACCCGTAACAAGTATCCAGAAGAATCCTTCCTTCATTGCCCCGAAAGAAACCTCTTCTTCGCTGCCCCAAAAGAAACTCTTCTTCACTTCCTAGAAGAAACCTTCTCTTCTATGCCCAGAAGAGCCCTCTTTCGCTTACACAGAATAAATATATCTTCGCATTGCCTAGAAGAATCTTCCTTCATTTTCCCTTCTTTACCTCTTCTTCAGACTTCTTCTTTACCTCTTCTTCATAATTTTTCATGTCGAGATGCTTGTCAAGCTGCTTTCCCTAAGTGAGGTTGAGTGTAACTTATATATACACCTTTCCTCATATCATTTAGGCTGATATGATTACTTGTAGTTAGGCCAACTTCTTCTAGCAGCTTCTTCCATCGTTGTAGGCCAACCTGAAGAGGATAAGTGACAAGGTCTTGGAGGATACTTTACATAGACAAGTTTGACCATATACAAAGTGTAACTTGACTTCATTAGATGAAAATGAATCTAACATTTTATGACTAGATGATAAATAATTCCTAAAGACTCTTAATGGGAGTCTTGACTCAAAATAAAAATCCCTTGCTCATGAAACCTATGAAGCAAGTCAAAATAATAATTTTCATTTTTCTTCTTTAAATCTCATTGCATAAAATATTCATTAGCTCATGCACATCTTGATCCCTTTGTTTCCGCAGCGTAGTCCATTGTATGTACTTGTCCTCATAGATACCCATAGGGTAATATTGTTCCTTGATGGCATCTCAAAAATAATTCCAAGTGGGTGCGGCTGAAAAAAGTGAGGATTCTCTCTCATCCCTCTTTTCACACTAGGTTTCCCACCAGTCCTTGACATGGGGGCGGCTTTGAGGATAGTACATTGTGCTATAACCAAGGAAACTGATGAAATCGACTGGAGGTCCACGTGGAATAGGCACATGGACACCAATATCAACCTGGATTAGAGTGTAAAACAAATAGAGTTTGTTTTCTTAGCATCCCATGGGCCACAGTTGTAGTAAACTCCTTATAGAATGTCTTCTCCTTTGTATTTTCATTATTTCCATTTCAAGAAAAAGAGAGTAGAGTAGTAGCATCTTCCAACTAGGTTTTTCTCCTAAAAGGGTTTTCCAGATCATATCTTCGTGTTCATTGCGATAGTTTTGTGTTTGTATTTCATTGTTCTCTATTTTTTTCATATTATCTAGCATATGGATAAACAACAAGACAATTAATAACAAAGATAGAATCTACAAGGAATTAAATTTTCATATTATAGATTTTGGTTTATGTTCACAAATATGTTCTAATGAACTATACAGTGGAATATCCACAGTTGTTTACAAATCAACGAGTTCTTGCACTTGAAATTTGAGCAAACTTATAAGAAGATAAGTCAAAAATATGATCAAAAATGTAGTTTTATCCATTTCCATTTTATTATTTTAATTATTATGTTGTTGTTTTCCTTATGAGGCCCATCCTAGGGCTCAAATTTATCCTAATAAATAGTTCTCATTTTCCATAGAAATTCATTAAAACATGGCTAATAATAACAAGACCATCACACATATATCACATGACAATAAAGTACTCATAGTAGACAAAAAAATCCATTACAATGAGCACAGATGTTTTAGCCTAGAAACAGATCTGTAAACTGTTGTGGATATTCTACTGGACAATTTGTCACAATAGATCTGATAATATTATATTCAAAATATGAGATTCTACACTATTACAGTTTTATTAAACTTTAAGTGTGTAGATTTAATTGTAAATAGTGCATGCCTCTGAATGGAAATTATGCAGAAAAATACAGAATGACAAAACAAGCTCACACACACACATAAGACACAAAATATGCTCTGGGAATCCCTTTCAGGAGAAAACCCAACTAGAAGATGAGGTCATTTCGCTCTCTTTCTCCGTATGGAATTATGGCTACAGGTACAAAGAAGTAAGGCATGTGGCTTGTAGGTTGCTATAGTGCACAAATCCTCCATGTGTGCTCTACCTCCTATCCCTATTGGCTATCTTTTCTCAGCTATGGAACAAAATGCTATCGAAAGAATGGAATGTCTCTTCTTCCTAGTGGCCTGGTTATAACACAGCCCGATGGCCTACTAGTCATTAAGTTTGACTACATCGACTCTTAACTAGAGTTACAATATAGACTCTTTCAGAGTATTTTACATCACAAGCACGTGGCTAGCCCCTTTTCCATGAATAATGGGGGTTGACATGGCATCCTCACATATTATTGGTGTGAAAACAGGAAGGCCAACTTTCAAGTGGCATAACTTTTTCATACATGCTCTGATTGACACGCTTCTTGCACTATTGGAAAGATATCTGTGTGTAGAACATTATGAAGATATGTTCAAATAAGTAAGCAAATTTTTACCCCCAAAAAACTTCATTTGATGCCTCAAAATGCTCCTGAAAGGTTTTAGAGCCTTGTTTCGCCAAACTGGGTCCCAACAGTAAAAATGGTCCCATTAGTTGATTCCTCCACTTTTTCCACTCATATTGCATCAAGATAGATGAAAAAAAATATATAATGATCCAATTTGGATCACACCTCCCCATTTTTTGAAGCTTTTAGTCCCCAAAATATTCTACTTAATGAGGTGAGTAAATGTTTCCTCCACCTCTCTAATGTACCATTTACCTTTACTTGGAAGTTGTCCCTTCAACCCAATCTACCAAATATCATACTACCCTTGTCTTGTATTTCTCAACCTCTTATACAAAACTGTATATTATGTCAACTTTTCTTGAACATTTGGTGTCGAATCCTCCACAAAAGGTAGGACCTATTCCTCTTCCTGATATAACATGCCTCGTAGAGTTTCAAATTCTCCACATTCACAACTGAGTAAATGCACATATATTATTATAAACTGAGTTGATAGGCATTACCACCCACCTTTTCCAGTATCTCAAAGGGACAACACCTCTGTTGGAAATACTAAGGGGGGGGGTGAACCAGTATTCCTTAGAAATTAGCACTTTTAAATCTTTTCAGAGCATTAGTTAATCTTCCATTATTATTAATGTTTATGCAATAATAACAATAAATAAAATAACACCGTAGGAACAATAATTTTAAGCAGAAAACCCCCTCCGGGTCAAAAACCACCAAACATTTTTCTAATAAATTCTTTAATATTGAACCCTAACTGAAATTAAAGCAACAACTTCCTAGAATTCTAGAAAAGCATTCTTCTCCAGCTCCCATTGGAAGGGCGCCCCAACGCCCTAGTTTCTTCAGTAATCAATTGAATGGATGCCCAAACAACCTAGATAGCCACAACTCACCATAGCACCACCCTGATACTCTGAAGTGTTCATAGGCCTCAACTTGTAGGCGACTTCGTACACCTCCCTAGCACCTCCCTACCACCCTATAATGACCGAAATAAGACAATATTGTGGATTCCCAAATGAGGGACAACAATCCACAAGACAATAAGATGTGCAATGATTTTTGTGTACTTGACCAAATACCCAATCACTCTATGACCTTCAACCCAACCATGACATCATCCCAACAATGACTCCTATACCTCCCAACGCTGCCTCTTTGGCTCCAGGAAAAATGACTCTTTCACAAATGACTCTTTTACAATATTTACAATGATGACTCTTTTACAAATGATTCTTTTACAACTTTACAATGATGACTCTTATATAAATGACCCTTTTACAACTTTACAATGATGACTCTTGGCCTTAACAATACTTCACGATATCTGGATGGTTGTCATGTCTTCAAGGATGTCTCGTTGCAATGCTTCCTTTGATTTGATACTTTTTCTCTTGAATTCTTGCTTTATGTTTTACTTGAATCTTCTTCTACCTGCATGCAAAATTCGTTGGTGAAACCAATCCCAAAACAAAACAAAATACCCAACAACTTACCTATGCCTACAAAACACATGTAAGTGCATAATAATGAATAAATACAAATTAAAATTACAATGCGTACCTGAAGTGTGCTTGTCACTTTTGTTGTTGACTTGTTGCAGCAGTAGACAAATAGTCCCACTCTTGATATAGGCATGGACTCTATGCAAGACTATACTAACCTAAATATGTATACAATAAAAATTGATGACAGACCCTAGACTTGTGATGGACAACATTCTAAGTACAACAACAGAGCCCATTCTATCAACTACGAAAAGACAAGTAACATGAACATACAACATAATATATATTTAGTAGATTTGGTGTAGCATCAAGAATATGTAGCATCAAATGTGTAGTATCAAGAATAGGACATCTGAAATTTGGCATCAAAACTAATTGTGACATATAGAGACATAGAGATATAACCAAGACCCTGTATATACTTATGTTGTCCTGCAAAAACATATGTCAGAGATGATACTCAAAATTAAAATGTGAACACTAATCATGCGTGCCTTGTTGTAGGATACTTACCCTTGACTGTTGATGTGTGGTCCTTACTGCAGTGATCCTTGAATGTGTGTTTTTTCTTGCTTTCTAGGAGCTTTATATTGAATCTATTGTATCTATGTAATTTGGATCTCCAAGGTCTGAAATTTCATCCTTTGGTAGCCCTCTGAGTCCTCTTTCCAACCCCATATATCTGATCAATATTGGATTCTTCAAGAAAGGTTATGCCCAATCTCCCATGATGCCCTGATTATAGACTAGTTCAGTAGAGAGAACCTGTATGAAGTGCCATGTGTCACTATTGCAACTTTTAGCCCTGAAAATGATACCCAACAAACTACAGTTTGTCCTCTTTCTGTCACTATTTATGATATTTGAATCAAATACTTAGAGAGAAATTTATTACTATTTTTCCAACGTCGCCTTTTTGACATGAAATTCAGGAGCCTACGAAAACCCTAACTTCCTCTATCATATCTCCGAAAATATAGAGAACCAAGATCTTAAATTATGTCACGAGTTTCATCAAGATTTTAGCTCAAATGGGTTTTAATTTTATATTCTTAAGCTTTGCAAAAAAAAAAAAATTATAGAGATAAATCCACGATGACCTGTTTGAAGCCACAAAATCCCTACTAGAGGAGGATATGAGGGTCACTATTTATATCAATGTCTTGACTTGAGAGGGTCCTCAACAAGTGAACGTTGGAGGTATTTTAGGAAAAAAAAACATTATTAATTACTGACTATTCAATGACCATGACCAATTATGGGTGCCATGCCACAACCCCATAGTGTTTTAGCCCACTAACTGGGGTTACTAACTTCAAACATGAATATCTCTCAAACTGTGAAGAATTACGTGGAATGCCATATATCAATAGAAACATCTTGATGAGTAGAATTCGTATAAAAGATCCTTGACTCATAATAGAGTAAGTTGTCAAGTCAAAATTCCCATGCAAGATTGGGGTAGCCCTTGGTGTTGCTTGGGTTGACATCAATGACAACCACTAATCAACAATATCCCTCTTTGGCATTGATGGCAACACAAGTACTCCCCCTATGATAATGACACCTCTTCCGACTTCCTTCTCTCCCCCTTTGTCATCAATGGCAAAGGGTAAATCCCCCTAACAAACTATCATCCTATGCACTTGGACACACCTCCACTCACCCTTTATACTTAGTTATATAAGAGAAATATTATAATGATAACTTGGGAGAATCCCAAGCTTTTGGAGAAGATACTCAAATGCTTTACGATGTAATGGTTTGTTAAAGATGTCAGCAATTTTTTCCTTTGTGCCAACATATTCAAGCTTGATATTATTTTTGGCGACTTTCTCTCTAATGAAATGATATTTGATCGGAATGTGCTTTGTTTTGGAATGCATGATGGGATTTTTGGAGATATTGATGGCACTAGTATTATCGCAGAATATGGAATAGGCTTATTAAACTTAACATGAAGATCTTGCAAGGTTTGTTTCATCCAAAGAACTTGAGTACAACTAGATGTTTTCATGATGTATTTTGCTTCCGCTATGGATAACGAGATTGAATATTGTTTTTTACTTAACCATGAGACAAGGCAACCATCTAGATAGAACACTGCTCAACTAGTACTCTTACGATCATCAACACTTCCTGCCCAATCTTCATCTGTATAAGCTTGGATAACCAGATCATTTCCTTTAGGATACCATAAACCATATTCCATTGTACCCTTAAGGTATCAAAGAATTCTTTTGATGCCAATAATATGATATTATTTTGGTGCTCTTGGAATCATACTACTTTTCCAATTGCCTACATCACATCTAGCAAGGAGAATGTCACATATAGGAGACTACCAATCATAGATCTATACAACCTTTGGTCCACATCCGTTGATGAATCTTCTTGTAACCTGTTACCATGTGAGTAAGGATAGGCTTGCAATCTTCCATATTGAATTTCTTGAGCATTTCCTTGATGTACTTGATTTGATATATGAATATTCCTTTATCTTGCTGAGATATCTCAATAATTGTTAGATTGTCTTGATCCACTTTCACATAGAAATTTCTTTTCAAATCTTTCTTTCTTGAACCTATAATAATTCAACTATTCTTCTCTGCCTGAAATGTAATGAAATTTCCATCTTGTTAAAACTACATGTCTTTCAATTGTAGACTTGTGTCATATATTGTTGCATAGACTCCTCATCTTCAAATTTCTAGGAGTCGATAAGTTCAATTGTTCAGAGTAGTGTGTCATTTAATGGACCATCTTGACTCAATTCATTAACCGAAGCATCTATTTATTCCTCACAATCTGCTACAAATTGTGAAAGCATAATTTTTGGGACCTTATTACCTTCTTGATTTTCTTGCTCATCTTGTACTTGTTCATCATGTACCTATCTTCCTTTCCAAACCTTCTTATTCTCGTCGTGAAGATTTTCATTCATGTGTCCATAGTTATGAAATTTGTAACATTCGATGTTATTCATAAAAGATTATGTTTGGTGTCTATCTCATGATCCTACAAATTTTCTTCTAGGGTTTTTCCAATAATAGTTGTACCTGTTTGGAACTTCACAATCCCTAGCCATATGTCCAAAATTGTTACATTTGTAACATTCAACATCATCTCACAAATGATAAAATTTGTTGATATTATGCTGAGTTCTGGAATATCCAGTTCTGAATGATCTCCTCGAATTATTTTCATTCCAAACATACATGCGACATTCTGCATCTCTATGTCCAAAAATTCCACATGAATAACAATGACCATAAAAGATAGGTTGGTACCTAAGAGGAAATATTCTTCGAGGAATTTTCTTCCAAGGTTCTTCATGCGAGTCTTGATCTCTTGATTTAGCTGAGAGATCTATGTGCTTAGTAGATTTTGCATATCCATATTCTTTAATTGTCATAGAAGGACTCAACTTCTTTTCGAATTTTTATTTGTAACCAAGACCAGTCTTGTCACTGTATGATCA